>KB668110.1:43614-110080 GCA_000349065.1 Anopheles quadriannulatus | reverse complement strand
AGTATTAAAACCTATTATTTGGAATTGCTCTATTACAAAGTTGATTTTTTGAATTTCATCCCGGCAAATGCCCATTGTGGGCTGACGAGGACGCCTCACCGCGGGGTGGCTCACTCGCTCGCTCGCTCCTTTCTCTAATCGATCAGGTGCCATCGGCAGCGTTCCTATTTGGGGTTTTGGAACAACAGGGCCACACCGTATTGCCGTTGGAGGAGTAGGAAAGGATGGATAGTTTAGGGTGCGAGGCATTAAAAAAACTAGCAGCAAAGATGATCTATCGAACTGGGAGGATATTGGTTTAAGGTTTCATTTCACTGTTTTCAAGCAATGAAGATGTTGGTTTAAGTGTTCAATCTGGTGTCTTGTTGCGGGTCTAAATGTATGATTGGATTGTATTCTTCATGAAAAACACATTCAATTTGTGATAAATCATAAGTAATTCATTATTCTAGGATTCTAAACAATTAAATCTACTGTTTGCTTTAAAATGTGACTTTTAAGATCACGTAATATCGCGTTGTTTCGTCACTATTACGTTAAGAACTATTCTCAGGTAAAACCGTGAGGTATTAAACCCTTAGACAGCATTGCAATCCAAAGATCCATTGTTGAATTGATGAAAACGTTCAATAAGTCTCGTTTCTAAGTAACTTACTCAATCTCCAGCATATAAAATATTCAAAACATAAGCTCTCAAGTTCCATATAATCTACCGTTTTCCTTGAAAGTGAGCGCCTCAGCAGTAGGACCACTTCCCTTGGATGTCACTAAAAATTGATTAATCGCTTCAGCTCCACACAGAACAACATTCGGCGATTATTGTTAAAGCTAACCATTCGAAACACACTCTCCACCGTGAAGGATGTTACGTGTCGGACGTAGTCAAATGCGTAGTACGTCAGATACCGAATAGCGCCGGACCATTATCATCGAACCGATTACTGCAAACCGAGGGCGCCAGTAATCGCAACCCTGCCACCCCGTTCCAACAAAGCTGTTACGTACGTGCGGCCCCATCTGCAGCCGCTAATGATCTTCAGGGCTACGGGGCGCTACCGCGTCAAGTATGGTCTCGCGCATTGGATCAGCTTCTGGAGTTTTCTGATGCGCACGCGGGGAGACCGTTTTTTTTGGTTTAGGCACGAACGTACAACGGAAGCCAGAAGCAAAGTTGAAGAGAGGCAGGAGGGGACTCAAAGTCACCGAACGCGGGGTTGAAATGTGCCGTGAAACTAAGCGCATCGGGGCAAGATTTACTTAATTACCACTAATCGATGCGCACAGACGCCACAGACAATTTTGGGGCCGGCACACATCATAAAAAGGGTTGTGCCACGGAGGTTTCTGTCGGCTACCGAACCGAGGCGGCTCTCATTGTTTTGGGGAGCTTTTTGTTTTTTTTTTGCCTGTGGCTCTTTTTAGTGTGCTTTTATTTTTCATATTTTGTATATTTTTTGTTTCAAAAAAACGACCCATTTGCTACCGTTACGGTTACCCATTGCTTAGCGGCACCACAAATGGGGATCCTCGACGCGCGAAGTGAAAACAGGGCCACTTGGGGTGGCCAAGTGGCGCATGAAGCACGGGTTGCTAAAAAGGGGTTGGCATGCCCATGCCCCAACCCATGCTGTGGTTATTGAGTAATTTCTAAACGCATTTTCTAAAACCAGGTAGGACGTTCCCTGTTCATCAATCATCTTCAGCAGAGCACTTTCGTTGTTGCGTGCAATTGCAAAACAGTAGTAAATCTTTAGCTCGCTTTTACGTTTTCTAATGATTACAATGAATGTTATGCTTGCACTGATTTATAAAGGTTCGTTTGTTCGTTACTACAACCATTTTTTATAAGCAAACACATCAATATGTTGACAAAATTCCATAAAAAAAATATATTAAAACAACCTGTCAAACGATACTTTTAAATGCTTCATAAACATTCATAACCGTTTCCCACACATTCTCAGTACGCCTTGGTGTTGTGTCCTAGCAACAGGTAAAACATCGTTCTGTCACCTGTCAACAGTCAGCAGAGCTCGGAAGAGCATCTAAGCCAACGGCACCTACTCCACGGCCCCTTCGTCTCTCTCATACGCCACACACTTGACACACACTTTGCCGGCTGATGACTTCGTCGCCGATATTTTTCATCTTAATCGCTTCCCGTTTTCGGAGTTTTCTGGAATATAGAAACAATTTAGTGGATTATCAATCGCCCCCACCGACAAAACAGTGCCGTGAATTAACTCATCCTACAACGTCCGCTTGGTGGGGTTTCATCCCGCAGGGTTTAACCTCTGCACACCAGCGGGCACCCTCCAGCAACAATGGCGTTACATGCTGAGCGATCAATATCATAAAGCGTAAAACTCGAATCACTCGAGCTCGCAATCGAACGGTTTGCCCCACGGGAAAGGGACGGTTGGTTGGTCGCAGAAGAGAAGGTTAAGCGATTCGGGGACTATGACCACGATTTCGGTGAATAAATGGCGTCCTGATTGCAACAAATTTGAGTTCGATTTTTCACATCTCCCCATAGACTCTCTATTTCTTTTTCAGTTATTGCAGTTTTAGTAGAATAGTGCGTGAAATACTTTATTAGCTTCAGGAGTTGCAAGAGCGAGGAGATTCAACCCAACTACCCGATCGACTTTTTTGGGCCGCTTGAGAGAAGAAATAAAACGTCTTTCACCATTCTCACAAACAGCATCCTCGCATCCAGCACCGCGAGCAACGCGAGACAATCGAAACACGTTTACATTGCATCAAACGGGGATGTTCCTCGAGGCCGCCTGTAACCATCACCACAAACGCTAGCTTGGGGACGCAGACACGCGGACACAGTGACCGTTTATGTTTTAATAACGCTCACCAATCTGTCCGAGACCGATTCAACCGTCGGGACGCCTCGGTCCCGAGGTGGGGTAGTAGACCCCCGACCGCGTTTATTTACCGGTCGGCTTTCTACACCTTGTCCCGTGACAGTTATGAACCATCGGGGCAAGTTATTGTGACGATTACCGATAAATTTAGATAATATCTTCTGCCCCGATACCGATGCCGATGGCGATGCCAGTTGCGCCGGTTTGCCGCCTGTCGGTACCGTTCCGGACCTGAACGATCGGCCCGCGGTGGTTTCTTCTTGTCTTGTTTTTTTTTTTAGATTCAATTCGATCGAACTGGCGCGTCACATCGGCATGTAATCCTTTACAGCGCAGTGTTTTTTGATGACCACAATGGGCCTATTTGGTGTTCAGATAGGATAAATTGGGGGCTAAATTTTAAATCGCTCGTTCGGTGTTTTGAATTGTTTTCTACTCTTATTGGATAATTATTTTTTTTGTCTTTAAGAATGTTTTTTTTTGTTTTTTTTTTATCTTTCATATTATATTTTTTTATTAAAATGTACTACTTATACACTAAATTCAAGGCTTTAGGTTCACTTTGAATTGTCAGTACTTATCAACTTTTACATCTATCAATTATTTAACTATTTAACACAGCTATGCGATTAGAGTTACCCTGTACCTTGCACTGAACTAATATAAACTTCAATTAAAATAAACCCTCAGTTTGGCCATCGAGTATCCCTATCGACTCCACTGTAGACACAACCAAAGCACAACCAAAGTCCCCATCATAAAAGCATCTTGCTCGATCATATGATCGTACTAAGCTCGCCTGACAGGTCCCATTGCAGTACCCAATCTGGCTGCCTGTTCCCTACCAAAACTGCCATCGAAAATCTTCCGATCAACAACGCGAACGTGAAGCAGAAAAGCTTCAACCTTTCAGATCTTAGCGGCTGACATCACTAGGGGAGGGCCTTCCCATTCCCAAAAACACCTTCCACCTTGTGCCGTCCCCTATTGTTGGGCTTCGGTCACCCTGCATCGGTCGCGTATCGGTTCGGTCTCGAAATAAAGATAAGCCACGATGCGTATATAAAAACCATCCGAATGATAATCGGTTTCATATTTTTCTGGGTGGAAATATTATTCAAATCGAGCGGCATCTCCCCGGGACACGAGGCCATAAAACCGGGCGATCCCGACCCGGACTGGCTGCAGCTGAGCCCTCGTGCGCATTATTGGAAATCAAACCGCCCGCATTCACGTCCAGCCCGAAGAACCGTTGAAGTGAGAACTTGAGATACGGCACCGATTTGCGTTTTGATTCCTTTCGATCCGTTTTCGCGAAAGCCGCGAGAACGATTGAGCTGTGCTGCCTAGGCGAAGACGACCGGCTTTGGTTCGCTAACCTTGGCCTACCTTGGCCTCCCCCGGTTTTGAACCGGTTACCAAGAAGCCGATACCGTCACCGCGAGCTGGCATGACCTGTGTGCGGCTGGCCTGGCCGGTGGCCGACGACGCGTCGGGTGATAAATCCATCCATATTAGCATCTCAATAGTTGTGTGGCGATCGTAGCGCAATTCGATTCGATACGGTCCCGGCGCAGCACCGTGTGAAGGAATTGATAAATTTATGATTTTACTGATTTACGACCCAGCGTTTGGAGGATGCGAATGTTTATTGGCTGGTGGCTCCGGTGGCTCCAGTGTCTAATAGAGGCAAGCTACGCCGACTTTGGTAGGATGTAGCCGAATCCGATTTGGAAGCACGAAACCTCAAACTCATCGCTTGTCAGTAGCCTACACCGATCAGTTTACGATCAGCTTGTCATTTGTACGCAAACTAGCCTTGTTTGACAGTTGCATGTTCGGCGATCAAAAGAGCGCCCGGAATTACAAGGAAAGCTCGTTGTCATACAAGAAAGAAACAGTCACATTTCGATTATTAATTTTCTATTATTACATTCTAGCACACAAGCGCATACAAAATGACTATAAACTGTTTACAAATGGTATTGGGAATTTTTGTTGCCCACCGTCAGCAGCCATAAAGTAGCCTGCGATTTAATTGCCCCGTAAAACAATCTCCCATTTAAATCCGGCACTATGAATATGAATTCTTTGTAAAGCCCTGCGTGTAACAACTGCGTTACACACGGTGGCGGACAGCGCTTAAGCAGCTTAGCGCCTAATAACATTTTAGACATTTTGTACGTCGAACGGGGGATGCTGCACCGTTTATTGCGCGGTCCCGCGGTCCACTGCAGCCACCGAAACCTGCTCCAATACCAATCACATCTTCCGTGTCGATTCCGGGTGCCATAAAAGATGCGCCTGACCTTGACGGGAAGAGTTGCCATGGTTGCCGATTTACATTCAGCATTGTAACAGACCCTGTGCTCGTGTGTGTGTGTATGCAAAGTTTTATGTCGTTCATAAAACGGCTCCAAAACCAACTTTTTGTTCTCATAACTAGCCTTTGGTCTCGTCGCCATTCCTATGGCGCATGGGGGGAAGGAAGGAAGACATTCAACTGCACTTTATTGCTTTATGAGTTAATCCGCTTCGCGTTATACATTCCGTTCGCACTGTTTGCTGTTTCAGCGGTTCCGTGGATCGATCGCAGCGTTATGGATCGTTATGGATTCCACAGATCAACGGAAAAAAACACAACAACTCTCAACCTTCAACAGAACGTCAGTTAGGGATGTAGCGACGTTAGCGATTCCCTTGAATGCAGCAATCGTACACCATTTAACCCCACAAAGATGTGTTTTTTGAAAAATGATCCGAAAGTTCCTTAAAAAAAAGGTAGATCCGTTTGAGGAAAACAGGGGGGGCAGACAGACCGGCCCGAAATAAAGCCATAAATTATCCACCAAACTTTGAGTCAAATAAAATAATACACAAACACGCGCGCGCGTCTGACACTGGACACTGGAGGCTGAAGGTGCTTTGCTTTATGACGGAATATTTAAAACAGTCCAACCTCCGTGAAGCGACGGGAACGCTCGGGTCGGGGTAAAAAAGGGTTCTGTGGCCGGCCTCTATCCTCTAGACCCAACCGTACGAGGCATTTAATCTTGTTGACTTAGAATCTCTGTGGCAGGTTGACAGGGTTTTTTTTCTGGTTATTGTTGTAACATTCTTTTCCTTAGATTTCTTGTGACCATCTGGGTTACCACCGTTTGACCACCAGTGGGTCATTGATTTAAGGCAACTGACCCGCTATAAAACCGATAAGCGGTTGAACTTGCTTGCTCATAAAAAAAGTAAAGCCCAAAAAAATGCGATGAAAAGTGATACAAATCGTACGAACGTAAGGATGGTACGGAAATAAAATAAATCCTTTACCAGATCAAGGATCTTATTGCTCCTGCTCGCCGGCTGGAACTGGGACTCTTCCGATGCAACGTTATGAGCTGAGTCACATTAAAATGGGAGATCCTACACTGCGAGCAAGAGAGAGAGAGAGAGAGAGAAAGACAGATCATAAAGCCGTTCGTTTTGGTGGGAAGCAGCAACAGCAGCAGCAGCACCAACGAAACAAGAATCGAACAGGTTTCAAATTTATGGTCTCACCCGCTCCATTCTCTCCGAACCGCACAACCAGCAGAAGAAAAAGAAGAAGAAGAAAAAAACACCGAATCACCCGGGACACCCTGCCGTCGGGAACCGTTTTGTCTTTCGGGCTCGGGTTGCGGGATTTATGAAACATATTTATTGGAGGTATCATATCTTCTCCCATTCCTTCGGCGGGCAGGGGCTTTGGCACAACACCACGCTTTAGCGGAAGGTTTAGCGGTAGGAGATGGGGATTCTGGAGGTAGAGCTGCGATCCACCCAAAAAAAAAGAGTAGGAGATGAAAACCCCCTTTAGAGTGAGGTTCCTGAAGGTATACAAAATTTGGCATAGTCCCGTCATAAATCATAAGTTACCGGTTAGCCGGTTGCGTTCGCATCCCTCAACTACCTATGCTGGGGAGGCGTCAGTCCCGAGATTCCAACCAAACGGGACTGGAGCTCCATGACCCCCGTAAGGTCACTAAAATGTGGTTGTTGTTTTGTTTTGGAAGCAAAAAGAATAGAGGGTAAAAAACAAGAGGAATACAGGATGAGATCGCTCACATGCAGCATTATCTGGTGGTTCGTGTGGTACAGTTCCGGGAGCAGAGACTTAAGCCATACGGTGGAATTCTGCATAAGTCTTCCGGTGTTGACCTGCTGGTTGTCCGGGATCGTACAGTCACACGCCGCTTGACCAAACCGTGAGACACAGCACAAAAAGAGCGAGAGGGAGAGATAGAGATAGTCAATCGTCAAAAAGGTGTCGTTTTTGACACCGGTTCACAAGTTTTTGGCACTTTTTGGGTCAGTGAGAGTGTATCCCAGAGGTTGGCAACAGTATTCGTTCTCGTTCCACAAGGCAATCCGGTGGACTTTGCTCGTATGCCGACTTTTAGGAACAAAACAAAAAAGCAACACAACGCCTGTTCAAACATCGCACAACAAATCGAAAGTGCAAACAGGACCGAACTTAAGGGATTGAAGTGGACCCGACAGAGGCTCATGGTAATCCGTGGTAAGACATGGTAAAGCACGAAATCGAACTGTTTGGAGAGTGTATGTGTATGTGTTTTTTTTTTGTTGCACTGCCGTCCCTTCGGCCCTTAATATTGTGAATGAGATTTTGCAAGGATTTTGCTTCGTCGGCCGTTGGGCCTACATGGTCATTGGCATCAACACGAGAGCGGCATGTCGTTTATTAACAGCTGTCATTAACGGGAAGAGAAATGAGTGAAATTTGACATTCGCAGGAAGAGGAAAGTGTGTTATGAGCATTTTAATCAATTCACCTGTCAAACTCAATATCATTAATACCGCGTAAAGATGTAATAATATTCCATCTTGGTTGGATTGAAGCTCCTTTTTTGTATAAACGAAATTTTTAATTCCCATTTCGTTCTGCAAAGCATCAGGAAGTTCAAGCTTAATAGATCAATTCATTATTTTCCTTCCATTTATTTTACAGATGTTGCAGAAACGCAGGATTACAAAGGTAAGGTGCCTTAAACAAACAAAAAAAAGGAACCGAAGGACAAACGACACATGTGTAGCCGCTTCCTGAATTTCAATTGTCAACCTTTATTGTATTTCCTTTTTTTTTGCTTCTCCAAAGTTCAAAAGCTTAGAGCCTCATTCAACAACATTCCACTCGACTTTTGCGATCGACCTGGCGAGATGGATCAGCAAAGGATCAGCAGTGATCCCTTCGGTCCGGATTCTACCCGACTCCCAAGCCCGATCATCATTGAGCCGACAATAATAGCTTAAGTATGATGTCAACCTAGATACCGTTCTTGCCGGGTTCTTTCCCACTGTTTCCTAGCGAGCCCTGGTGACACCCGTTTCACAACATCGCTTTAAAAATACCGAAATACCGCAGCGAGGAACGCACGATCGAAACTCGACTCGAACAGACACAAACGATCGAGCAAACGGTAAGGGAAAAAGTGAAACGCATGAGCTTTAAAAGCGTGTAATCCGATTAAAATCTTATTATTGACAACGGAGTGTTGCCCTTCCATTTCCTTTGCCCTCCGTAGCCGTACGCTCAGCGAGCCAACAAGCGAGCGTGCGGGAAGGTGACAAACGTAGTCGCTTGTTTACAGCTACGGCAGACTTCTACTGCTGCTTTCAAACACGCGCCAACACGACGTCTAACGATTGGTTGGAAGGCTGGGGGGAAATAGTAAAGCACATGGAATGGAGAGAAGAGAGAGAGAGAGAGAGAGTGAGAGCGCGCGGGATTAAACATCGACTAAACGTCAGTCGAACGCATTGTCACTTAATTTAAACTTGTCGCGTCGCTGCTGCCACACCATGCACCACAGTCTACGGGAGAGCTAGTAATACACCGCACGATAAATGGGCTTGATGGTGGGCCACAGACGGATAGAGACAGTCTGGGCGGGTTTTGAATGCATTATGGAAGCGCATGCATTATGCATAGCGATAGATGTGATTGAACGTATCTTCATTAGGCTCGGGACGTATCTCTTACTACTGTTGATCGGTGTTATTGGCGAAGGTTATGGCTTAATTTACCTATCGGAGATAAGTGTCTCTTACACATGTATCAAGCACAATTGTTCTGCTTTTAAAAAGGTCAATCAAATCGGGCCACTAAAACGCTGATGCAAACTGTATTGGCTACGCATTGTTTAGGGCTTACTCAGACACAAGACAATCATCCTACAAAGTGTCATTTTTGCAAATCCACCATTGCACCGTTTAACTGCTTCCATTTGCTGCGTACAGTTAACTATCCATCAAAGTCAATTCCATAACTCACGACGACGTGCACGTGTGGTTGTGACCTCTTCTTCTTGGCTGGGAGTGTACCGAGGAAAGATCATCCAGTCAATATGCAAATGGATAGGCCCTCAGCGACGCCATTCAACGATGTTGCAATGATTTCCACTATTGAACGCAAGCGAACGGTGTAACCGAGAACCCAAACTCCCTCCCGGAGAAGTGTGGCCAGAGCATCGGGCTCGGTGTGTTTCGATGCCAATAAATAACACCGGGCAACAATGATGAACCGATCTCCTTTGGCTACGCTTATGCTTAATACGCAAAGTCAGGGTTAGACATTAATCTTAATCCCGCAAAGGGAGATTATCCTTTTTTGTGCTGCACTTCTGCGCACACACTCTCCCGGTAGTGGTCATTAACACTGGGATAGATGTACCCCTCGGGGAAAGTAAAAGGGGAAACTGGGAAACAAGCCAGCCTCGTGTCATTGTGTCTTTTCTGCTTCGGATGGGGATGCTTGGCGGTTGTCCCTAGGCGCGAAGATTCCTTTGCTACACGGAAGATGGAGGTGTGGAATGCGTTCCAAATGTTCAAAAGAGTTATTGGTAAAATCTTGGACTACCTTAACGTCGATAAAATTTAATATTAACAGATCAGAGTAATTTCCGCATTTTACTTTCGCCTGTAGTTGTGCCGTTTAAAGCTTTACTGATTGACACACATTTAATAATAACTAAGCGATCTTTCCAACATCATTCTAAAACATCTACTGTCAGTAACATCACGCCCTACAGCTACAGATGCTTCAGTCTACACCAGATGAATCCGAATTATAGTTAAAAACCAACAAAAAATGGTTCCCTGCTGTGTCAAACCCTTGACATTACCTCCGTAAGGACGCAACCGACAATCACTCGTGAAACAAATGACAACAAAACACACCGTACCGCAGTTCCCTTCCGGGTTGAGGGCTTTTAATTGGGTGCATCATCAACATCATCATCATCATCATTGGGCCAGATGAGTGATGCAAAGCCCCGGTAAAGCCCCGATACCGACAATTGCTTCTGCTTTCTTCTTTATCGTCGTGGATGGGCCGAAACGGACAGCACGACACAGCAGTCAGTTGGACACCTGGTGCCCTGGTTGGCAAAGCTGTGACAAATGTCCCATCCCTATCCGGGTGTGAGGGTTTTTTCGGCCTTTATTATTATCAACGGTTGCATTGTTTTTCGGCAACCGCTGTCGGTTATTTACGGCAACAGCACTGGGACGGTGTTGGAAAATTAGTGTGAAAATCTGCACTCCAAGCTCGACGGGTGTCGTCCGGTGAGCGTGCCAAAAATGTCTGCCTCCTGTCAAACCAGCTGTCGGGCGGAGTCTTGTGTAACATGAAGGTATATTTCCAACGGTGCCATCACAGGATTTTTTTCGTTCAATTTATCGCATCTAAACGAGCATTTAATAAAGTGGGCTACTTTTTCGGAAAAAAAAGAGGGAACGCAGAAAGGTTCAAAACAAATAAAACCGACCATCCGGTCAGTTTGTGTGTTTGGGCTTCTTGTGCCATCGGAGAGCTCCTCAATTTGAAGAAGGCATTCTGCGTCCTAAAAGACCACATGTGGTTCCTTGTTGTTTGTTTCAGCCCCCGTGATTCGTTTATTCTGGGCCGCTGGAATTGCGCGCAAACGATTGCGGGATAATAATAGATCGTGTGTGCAGCTTTCCAATACTTCTTCAACACCTCCCCAAAACTCGGGATGGTCAGATCTTTAGACCCCGGCGTTGAAACGCGACCATAAAACAACCTGTCCTTACGGTTGATCGGAGCTAAACATGGAGCAAACCGAAAGATACCATCCCAACTAATCCGTGTCGATTTACCTTCCACGTGAGGACTTGAGGGCATCTTTTCTTCGCTTCCCTTTCCGCCACCACAGCCTGTCGACAGCCCGGCGACGACCCCGTGAGACGTGATTGAGAAGGCATTAAAATTTCATAGAAAATATTTCAACATTAGCCCTGGATCATTAATAATTTATGTACTGGTGGACGGGCAGCATCGGCCAGCGCTTTTGTTTTTTCTCTGCGTAACACACTGCATGCGTCCGACCTTCGCCCATAGGAAAAGGTGGCCCCAAACCACCTTGCAGCGCGCCGCCGGCGCACCGAATCCGTCTGGTGTGTTGAATAATTTTTCCAATTTCTCATGCCCTAATCCACAATTTCATACTTCATAATCGTGTGTGAAGTGCACAGCTCGGCTGGGGCGCACCAAACCCGCGGTTCGATACTTTCTCGATTTGTGATGTGAAAAATTCCACTCCATTGTTTTTCCTGCCACGGATGCGTTGGCTCATGCATTGGCACTTTTGCTTGCGGAGTTCAGCGTCCACACGACGGAGCGTCCATTGCGTGTATCGATGATCGATGATTACGGTTTCGGTTCGGCAGGGAGCGACGATCTGGTGAAGATTACGAAAAAACAAAGCGATTGTCCAGGATTATGAGGGCCGCGCGAAGTCGAATTGAGTTAGTAAGACAATTCGACGCGGGTGATTTTTCTTTTGTAATGCCAAAGTTAACGCGCGGCGAGCATTGGAGATGGTTTGAAATGAAATCCAATTGCGGCGTGAAGTAGAAGTGTTTGGATGCGGAAACTTCTACATAGTTTGGAGATATAATTTGATCGTTTTAGAAGAAAATTGTGTCTCAATTATTCTGGGTTTCTCTAGAACCTTCCTTTTTAAGTACTTTGTTTCATTGTAAGAAGTTACATTAATGTTGAAAGATCTACTTACGGAGTTTAAATCTTACATTTTGATTATAAATCTCTTCTTGTACCAATTGCAACGATCCTCTAGCGTTTGCCAGCACGATCCAGCCTTGATACAGCTTCTATTTGCACAACGAACGGCACAGCCTCTACAAGCACCATTGAAAGATGCCGCTTTCCAATGACAGATGTCAAATGTCAGCATAACAATGTTAAAGTAAACAACAACAAAATCAAATCATTCGCTACAGCGACGTAGTAACCATTGGCGGACATCTTGAAATAGAAACCTGATGTATCTTTATTCGCTTCGTATCCCACCAGCCCGTTCAGAAGGGAAGGGTTGAACAAGATGTCTGTAGCTCGAAAAAGTACTCCCGTAAAAGTAAACAAACTTTCAGCCACATCCCGAAGCGGCACCGCACAACAAAGTGTGATGGATATTTCAATTTCCCCTGCACCTTCCCAGCCGTGAAGAGAAGTGAGTTCACGGGCCAAAGTCCTCGAAGCGCACAGGGAACTACTGCCCCGTTTGGCACTTGTGTCAGAAAACACAGTGCGTTCACTGTACCCGTGCCCTGCCTGCCTTCGCTCGGAACGCACTGAAGTGCGAAACCATTTCAACAACCCCTTTCGACGCTCACTCAAGTACAGCACTGGTGCTTCAAACTGTTGGCGGCAACATTAGAAGGCTCATCGCTAACCACCACGCAACCACGGAACATCTTCATTCGCTCGGGTAAGTCTAACAAGTTAATTCGTTCGTGCGTCGTTCCTCCTGCAAGTGGCCGCGCGATGTATAGAAAACGGGGGCTTCACAGAAGGGTGCACAGCGCGCAAAGACAGATCCCGCGATTTCGAGTGGCCGTATCGGTAACAGATTTGTTTTCCATCCAACCAACCCAAAAACGGGATCCTGCCACCGAAGGACCGGGGAGCCCTATCGGACATCGAGTGGGTACGCGGTGCGTGACGCGCAAGTTGCCGCCGCCACTCGAGCTGCGAAGGCTCATCTGCCAACCGAACCTGCCCGCTCACCCCGCACATAAACTCCGTGCTTTGCATCACACCAAACACGTTCCACCGGCAGAAGACAGATGAAGGTTTCAAGTTTCCAAACACTGCCGTCTTCACGGCGCTTTTGGAACTGTCTTCTTTTCTTTCCCACTCTGCTTTTTTTTTGTTGTGGTCGGTTCGAGTGTGCCGCCAACTTCTCGCCACCTGAGAGGCGCCTGTTTGGGAAGGTGTTTGAGCATGATCATCATCGTGCTACTGCTAGAAAGTCAGCGTGTGTGTGTGTGTGTGTGCGCGCGCTTGTGGACTTCCACTAGATGACCGGTATTCCCTTTTATGGTCGATCTTCGGTGGTGGTGACGTCCTCCGTCCCAGTGGACCACTGTAAAATCGTGTACGGATGACAAGTCCCCGTGACACTCTGTACCTTCTAGAGGGTCATAAAATTGGAACACTTTTGTGTCCGAGCGGATGCGGTAATTATCGTCCCACCCTAAATCTCGGCGATTTGATCGGGTTTTTGTGTCCTACGCTACCAGGCAACACGTTTCTTTTCGAACTCTTACTGCTGTACGATGGATTGCGTTTGACATTTATTGCGTTGCAGATGTATTCAAACATCCAGAACCCTACTAATACACATATCATCTGAAAGTATTTAAACCTAAGAACATGCTTCCTTCGAGAAAACCTGTGTCGAACGATTTGTGACCACCAACAATTTGCGATAGCGTTGTGAGGAACTCCCTGATATCGATTTGCATAAATATGTATAAAATGTAAATTATATCACTTTTAGCGTGTTCAGATGTGAGTGTGTGTGTGTTGTGACTTTGCAAACTTCCACATCTCTACATACTGCACTCCAGCTCAGCTGGTCAGCTGGATAGATTCGCAGAATACCAGCAGGACCTAACTCGATCTGCCCGGAGGCCAATTCAAACGGCTAGAAGCTTCATTATATGATATCAACGGGGAAAAATCCCACAAGAAGTAGCTGGTGTGTTAACGCAATAAAACAAATTTTGTCTCCCTTTCTGTTTTCTCATTGCGTGCCTGATCTTGTGGGATGATTATTCCAAAACAGAACGTTTTAAGAGCTCTCAAAACTGCTATCAAATTACCGCCAAACGAGATGTAGATTACGTGCGACGTGTTGGTAGCAGGTTAGATATGATGATCGCCACCCCGTAAATGTCCGATTCCTGTGCTGAAAGTGTGAACAAGCTGGAAGGAGACGCTTTTTTCGAGACACGGGTGTGATCGTGACGGATGTGATATGACACTTAATTCGACGGGTTTGGGGAAGATTTCGAAAAGATGGGTAGTATTTACGAGCTATATGTTTCTTCTTGCTTTGAAGCTCGAAGTTTTTGCTCTCCTTCTGTCATTAGAATGTCACAAGAAATGCCCCAAATATCTAAAAGGTCGTGCACGCTTTAGTGTTCAGAAAAAATCGTCCCCATTCAACAAAACTAAACAACAACAACAAGCATTTCAAGCCACACAGGACCACAGGTATTCAAATATCTTCGAAAATATTCAACTTCCCCTCTCTCTTTACCGATAAGCAATCTCGCCTCATCCTCTTTCCCCAATTGTACACAGCCGCAAGCCTTTGAAAACTGCTCAAACATCGAAATGCGCAGCCCGTCTGTTTATGATTTGTTTGCCTCACATTCAATGTAAACCCATCTATTATTATGCGTTTCGTTCCAGCCGTTTGGTATCACTTTACCCATCAGCACATTCCAAAATCGCAAAAGGCATTTATTTCCCCCTTTTTTTTATTTTGCTGTTGGAGAATCGTTTCCAGCCCCAAAATCGATTCGACACGCGCATCAAAAACCTTTCGAAACGCATCTTTTCACTGGTGGAGCATCGTGGACGAGGGAGGGCAATAACCAACTCTCTATCGGAAAGGATCTTCCGATCGTTAGATAAGGATCGGTGAAGCTTGGAGATTGGAGACGAATTGGCAAACTCGGTTTCACAGGAACGAGTTACTGACAACAAAAACGTTCCTTATTGCATGATCTACAATCGCAACGCTTGAGCCTATTGCAACGTTCTTTATGCAACATTTCAATCGAATTGCACATTTGCAGTGCCCCTACACTACCTTGTACAGTGTGCCCGGTTGATGGGGCAGGTACAATTTCACATGATCATCGCCGGTACCCAGCTGGGGAGCTCTGGCTGCGAGGCCACACAGAGACACAGAGGATCGAGCCGCATCATGCTCATTTCCATTATTTCATCTTTTAATTTGATTTTATCTCCAAACGCTCTAACGCCGCAAACACCGTTTGAAGTCGCACCGTTTTGTACGACCGAGGGAACGCGTACGCCAATTGTAAGGAGGTGGGGTAGGACTGGGGTTAGACATTGCCTCTACTCATGATCTGTGTGGCATCTTTTAGTCCATCTGTGGTGTCCCTGCAGCATTCCGCTGATCCACTGGTCCGGCCGTACTGGTACTGGGAAGCTTCGACGATCCCTGGCCTGCCTGCACCATGACTTGCAGTTGTGCCGGTGTTCGGCATACCGGTCTGATCCACCCAAAAGAGTCCAACAGGCATAGTTTGAAGAGTTGCGTTAAGATGATGGAGTTATTAAATGCTAAAGCATTTAAATCCATTTCTTCCCAGCGTACATACATGAATTGTGCATTAAACAGCTCGAATGTACAGAATGTTTTGATTTCGATTAACTAAAGTCATTGAAAATACATTCCTATACACTACAAACAGCGCGAAACAACCATCCTCTTGCCCAATAACTGTTCGTAAGCAAAGCAGATCATCCATCATCGATTATTCTCCTCGGAAGTATCACTCAGTGCCGTAAGAAGCGTAAGAATCGACCAAGTCATGCAACCGTTTGCTGCTCCATCCATAACGCAACAGAACGTGACCATAAGCGCGGCGACGAGAATTCACTCCTTCCCCGCCATCCCGTTGACCGGCACCGCCTGCCGACGGCATCTCAGCCCGTTCTTCAGGCCCGTTTTGTGTCATGTCTGGAATCCACGACCGCCGCCACACGACTTTCGTTTGACAGGTTGGTTTGCCCGTTTTGACAGTGTTTTGATCGGTTGTTGGCGGCGGCCAAAACCTCGGCGTCGGATATTCTTCCCCATCCATCCCCAACCGCTTGCGCGCGATCTCTTACCTTCAGCTGTTCCAGTTTGATATCCATCATGATCGGGTGAGGTTGTTGTTTTTTTTTTGTTTTTGGTCGAGCTGTGTGTTTTTGTTTGCTTTTTTTCCTTCCTCCCTTCTTTTGGTCTGGATGTCCGTTTTGTCGTCCGGCTGTCTGTCCGTGTCAACTGACAGAACGAGCTGCCGGCAATCCCCAGGAGCGTTGCTCCAACGGTGTGACACTCGAGTATTTCGTTGCAAGCCTAAAGCTCCACTCCTTGTCTAGAGAAATCCCACGGTGTTGTTCTTCCTCCGCAAAGCACACACTCTAACACCCTTCGATCTCTTTAACTTCGTATTAGAAACACACACACACTCACTCACGCACACCCACTTGACAAGCTTGTAATCTTGGGAACACTGGGATGCACTTTCGATGGTTTTTTTTTCGCGTGCCAAACATTCGCCGGCCGAAAAAAAACACTTGCTTAAACCGCCCGTCGTTCTCGAAAACCACGAAGCAAACGGCCCCAGACGGCGGTTTACAGATCCAATCTCATCGACACTCGAGCTAACACTAGCCGTAGCCTTCTGCGCGCCTACCGAACGAACTCCCCACAACCTGTCGGAGCGGCAGAGGCCATATCGACATCTCGTTTTTTCGCACCCCGAACCTGGTGGGGTCTGGCTTCCCTGGCACCCCCTTTGACGAAAGCTCCACCACCACCAGCACGATACAACCCCCTGTTGGAGATCTCTATCTCTCCCTTTTCTCTTGCTCACGATCGCGTGATCGCGTCCACAATGTTGCTCTTAGCCACACAGGCTCCCCCACTGCACAGCGAAGAGGGCAATGGAGAACACCGAAAAAAAGCCAGCGAAGCTTCGCACGTGAAACAACGCAAATCACTCACTGCACAGAACCGCGCACACGCGCCATCCATTCATAAAGCGCACCGGTACCGTTTTGCGTTTGCCATCATTTTGTTGCGTTCTGCCAACCAGAAAGACAGAAACCGTTGGCACGCTGGTTGCGAAGGAGAGAGAGAACATACCTTGAGCGATTTGATGAGTGTCACGTGTGAAGGGTGAGATTGTACATAAGCACTCAGTGTGAGCAAAAAGAAGGCGTAGCTTTTGGTACATTCTGAGTTGTTTTGGGGTTTTCATTTACAGATTAACACGCAGATTTAAGCAAACAAAAACTTTTGAAATCTTGCTTTTTGTTTGCTGTTTTATATTTATAAAATGGTAAGAGTATCCTGGAGACGAAACCTTGTGTAATTATAGGCTTTAAACGTGTATGTTATGTGTTGAAATCTCGTCTTTCTGCAATATTCATTTATTCGATTTTTCTTCAATAATTCTACTTAGAACCGGACTAAACTATTAGTATAAGATAAATAACATATAGCAAACTATCTGTGTCTGTTCATCGTTCTTAAAGTGTTGTCCTTGTATGATTTATTCTCATTTTTTGCCTATACAATTCGTACCCAATTGGAAGTTACTATTTGTTTTGTTATCTCTTACAGTCCACAGTCGAATCGATACCATTTTTAGTCTTGTTTTCCTCGAGTAATGTCTATGAGAGAAGCTGAATATTCAACTAATTGTACTATTCTGCCTTCCGTGGAAACTCAGGTATGTCAACAAACCAGTGTGTACTTAAAACTTTCACTAACGGCACAAATAGTTCTGCCGATAATCCTTGAACCTAGTCGTACGCCAGCTTTTTCAACTAACTGCAAGGAAAAGGGTAAGCCCTTAGCAACGCCCCTTTTTTGCTTCGCCTGAGTGTTTGACTTTATATACTTTCGCCATCGCCAAGGCACTCACGGCACTCACAACGTTTTTCCCCAGGTAGCAAAATGATGGCAAGCAGCAAGTAAAGCATCCAAAGCACCTTATAAACGCCATAGAAAAATCACAGAAAACAGTAAAGCTTCAACAAGGGGGGAAATCTTAAGCCTTAAAAGGATACCTTCCTCACACAGATTTTGCAAAGAAGATACTAATGTCTGGTAGAGCAAAATATAGGGACTTTTCTCTTCCAGCACACTGATTTATGTGTCACTGCTCCTAACAACTTTCCCGAAAAATCAATGCGTCCTTCGAGATGGAAACGATCGGAAAGAGACGGACGGTATACTTAGACACTACAATTTTCGCCCTTTCTCCATGGTTTATGTGCACGAGCGCAAACACCACCTTTTACGATGGTTTCATTGTTCTCGTTGATACTGCTGCTCGACGCACATCATTTGTTTACCCCGTTGGTGTCCTTCCCTTCGATGGTTGCTTCCTACTTCCGGTTACTCGTTCATGGGTTTGCAAAAGTTTCTACAGCGCTTGTTCTATCTGGTCTACCATGGGATATTGCCGAGGTTCTACCCCTGGCGCGTAGTACCGTCGACAGACGGCAGAAGATGGCACAAAATTCAATTCAATTACCGTTTACGAATACATAATGATCGTTGGTCGGTGCTGCAAATCGCTTTAGCAAGGTTTAAAGAACTTTAATACACTCGAGACTGAGACTGAAATTCGATGATTTCGTTTCAATTCTGCCATCAAATGTAATCTTTCAAAAGTTGCTAGATTTTTCGAGTGTATGTAGGTGCAGATGATTACAAGCATGGATGTTAAGGTTTTGATTTAATGAAAGATCTAAAAATAATTTTAATTTATTATAAAAAAAGTAGTTGAGTTAGTATTTTAAGTATACAGGGTGAGGAGGATTTTATGATTCCTCTATTAGCCAAAAAAAAATTGTACTTTTCCATACATTCTTGTAATCGAGAAAGTCTGTACATAATTATCTGCTTTTCCATCTCGAGATAAAATCGCAAATCTCAGCACAAAATCAAAACACTATTTGATAAACTTGTAATTTGATGTAATTTCGTTTCATTCAGACTTCTGTTGCTTCCACAATTCCTTCTTCACACACACACACGTTCTGCTCACAATGCTGACACGTGTCGCAGGGGCACGTTTTTGGGCGTAAATAATTAGTCATATTTACTATGACTGCTGAGCGATTCAAAGAAAATTGCCCCCGTCCGCAGGATCACGGTAGGTGTTCTTTAGTTTGATTGTTGCGTTACAAAACCAACTTCAATCACATGGTGCGATGATGATGGCGGCGTCCTGAAGGGTGCTTGTTTAATGCGATTCGAAAGTATTGTGGAAATTTGGCCGGAAAACGCATACAATATGTGTCTCAGGGAGGTATAGCGATGTTGTCAAAATAAGTGGTGCTGATATTTATGATGACATTCTTGTTTGTTGAAAGGAGCCTAGTACGATGGCGCTAAGTTGGACTTTTACCTAATCGACTATCATATTCGGATCAAAACATTGATATGTTCAATGATGATGAATACCTAAATTCTGTCAAAACTACAGGAGATTTAGCACTAAGATTTATCATTAAATATCTGTCCTGACTCTTTTCTTTTAGTTACAAGATCAAAGATGAAAAGAAGGCATGTATTTCCCTAAACCTTGATAAACAAAATAATGTTGAGAAATATTGGAGAAAAGTGCATAAATACAACTAAAAACATTTCAGGCTTTAATCATCAGCTCCAATAGTATACCAAAACAGTCCAAAAGCAAATAGCTTACATTCCTTCAAAAAGGATCAATAAAAGGAAACATCCCATAAAGCGTGAGCACAACCACCAACATCCCACCGTTCAACTCAAACGTATATAAACCTTCGATTACCATAAATAATGACCCAA
The DNA here is from genome assembly GCA_000349065.1 of Anopheles quadriannulatus. Taxonomy (NCBI): domain Eukaryota; kingdom Metazoa; phylum Arthropoda; class Insecta; order Diptera; family Culicidae; genus Anopheles; species Anopheles quadriannulatus. The sequence continues at coordinate 90,228 of KB668110.1, read as the reverse complement.
CCCGGTATTAAAAATCAAACATCTAAACATTCTAAACATCATTCTAACATCTTGTTTATTGCGCGATCGATCACAACACAAGATAGTAGTAGTAGCACAGCGTTAGCTTGTTTGTTGTTTTTATACTCAAGACGTCAAACAGGACATTAAAGCTATGAAATTTCTACATCCTTCAAAACAGCACGACCTAGTCTCACGGTGTTGTTGAAGCTCGGCTAGATTTTTAGGGCCCAGTCTAGGGGCAACCTGTCGCCAGCCACCTCCCGGAGCAAAGGCGTTCCCGAGCCGTCGTCGATAAACGTAAATGTAAGTAGCTATTAAACGGGTAAAGTGCTGCGCATCACTCCAAGAAAAAAGCGTCTCATTGGCTCAACGAACACGCTGAGCAAACCCCAAACCACAAGACACAACTATCAGACACTGAACGGGGGTCCGCTTGATGACCATTTGACGCCACCGGCCGCACCGTGGTGCCCGATTTTATGTCGAAGGTGTCGAATAAAAATGATAGCCCTGCTGACTCCCGCTGCCGTTTCTTGGGTACCGCCGCAGGTAACCCGCGATCGGCAATAGGTCCTAGACAGACGGGAAATTCAAATTTCGTTGACCACAGTTGAGTATATTGGGACATTAAGCGATCGTGCGATCAGGACGCTGCGAGTTTCCAATCCCGGCTGTTGCAGGTGGACCAACGGTGGTCATTTGGAGAAGAAAACATTTACGGTTCTGTGTTGCCGGGCGAGAGCTGTAATAAAGATATCGCTCGAGGTTATGAGGCAACCCAAGCTTCGGTACACTTTCCTCGTGTGGCTTTTGGCGTCCTGTCTGCCTGTTTCCATTCTACTCATATTATCATCGGCTATATGTTTTTTACCTACTTTTCTATGGTCGTCTGCTCATCGTCAATTAATTTCTACTGTTGTTCACTTGTATTTTATACATCTCGTAAAGCTTTTCATTTCCTTTCGTTTTATTTCATGTTTATTTTATTCTCCTTGGTCATTTGTCGATACACTCTGTCTACTTCTTCGTTGTACCCTTTTCTATTCCTTACTACCATTCTGTTTTGCAGCTTAATGCTCGCTACTATGCTAATGGCTATTTTGTCTTCTTCTTTTCTTGTTGCAGACATTAATGGTGCTGTTTTATAATCGTAGCGTTTCATCCCCGCATCCATGCCAAAATGCAGTAAATATGATATGTGATTGCTTGCTTTCCAATGCCATCGGAACCAACCCACTCGATACTGAATCCCACCCAGCGACAAGTGTGGATTGATTTAGATTGAAAACTCAGCCCAAATCGTTCGATCGATAATTTTCACCCACTCTCAACGGAAATAGTCCAGGTGAAGGATTCGATCGTTGTGTCTTTTATGATCCTCAACACCACATTCGGCCGTGGCAGTAAACGTGAATCAAATATTATAATCAATCGCAATGAAAATGTTACGACGTGACTGAAATGGATCGACCACAGCTCTACACGGGGTCGTCTACACGATGACGGATGTCTACTGACCGACCGGATGCTGATAAAGCTGTGGCGATACTTTCTGTGCGATAAACCGACGACAGCAACACGCGGTGAGTGGGATTTCGATTTTCGGTACAAGGTTGTCTTTGAACGTAATTCATCGCCAATCACGGCAACCTAACGGTATTGAAGTTGGTGGTAGGACACACACAAACACACGCGCACAGGACTAGTAATGAGACCGTGGGAATGTTGGAATTATTTTTTAAAAGGAATTAGATTGACTATTTCTTAAACATGGTCACAATCCGTTACGTCTCGTAGGAGGAAGGAAGTGTAATCAATGTAAAGGTCAGTCTCGTTGGCAGTTAATGAAGTGACAAAATAGTTTATGTGCATTTGGGGTCTTTTAAGAGTTACCACCCAGAAAGGAATGCCACACCTACAACTAGTGTTCATTATGAATGAGGACATATCGATTTCAGAAATAATGATGGTTATAATGATGGCGCTCATTTGAAATTTTGTATCAAATGTAGTTGTAGAAAATAAATTTTATTTTCATTTCTAGGTCAACCAATGAACACTTTAGCTAGAGATATTTTGTTTGACAGCCTGCCTTTTTCTAGCACAAAATTGAGAGAGTTTTTAATAAAAATTTAAAACATAATCAAAATTCAAATCAAAATCTTGTCACTAATATGATACCGAACAATCTAACCCTTAAATACTAGTTTGGTTGACCTCATGAACCTTCAACACCTGTAATCGGATTAAGCTGTGGTGCCTATATGACAAGATCATGTCCGCCATAGTCTTAAGCTTTCTGATGTTTCTAAGGCACACTTGTACAATTCACGTCCATCACCGTCTTGTTTGTACTGCTAGAGATGTAGCACGAACTTACAAAATGCCAAATAATACGTTGAATATTGTCCCATTTTTTATTAAAAAAGAACGATATTGCCCTGGTTTTCTTGAATTCCTATATACTTTAACATACTTATATTGTTTTTGTACGATATTTTTTTTCTACAGCTCAATGAACAAAAACGTTGTGTATATGCTCAATGTTCTACCAAGTTCATTAACGCTTTGAATGTAACGTATTCTCCTGCAATAATACTCCTTTCAAAAAGATACATAAAGTATGCTTCACATCGAAACGATGGTTCCTCTCACAACCATTGATGTGTATACTGTACGATCCATGCAAAACAATCAAGCAGCTTGTTTAGATCTATCGTCAATCTGCACAATCCGAATATTTCACTTGCTTCTTGTCCTGTTCCCATCTGCTTTCCGGCTCAATACTGCAAACTTTGAAGATTCCATTCATATTTCAATCATCTACAGAGGGTCCTTTTGGTAAAAGAATAAAATGTACACCAAGATACACACACAAACACACATCAACGGAAGTCAATCTTTCCCAGCTAATCCTGCCTGAATACCCAACCGCAGTATACGAAACACTTGAGACATTTTTACTCGTCGTTCAGCCGACACGGTACGACACCGTCTGTGAAGGGCATCTTAGAGGATACCCGCTTTCCCGACCCACCCAGTACACCGCCCGGTGCACACAATTCCGGTGCATTGCATAAAGCGCACGAATTATGACCAGCTTTAGGACGATTTGTTGTCCAACTTGACCTAACACAGACGGCTTTAAGACTTTGCTTCTCGTCCCCTCTCCGCGAAGTGTGGATGCGTTCCTTTGCTCCTATGCCTTTTTGCAGCTAAAAGGAAGCCTCCCTTATTTATTGACCATGCAAAATGGATGCCTCCCGAAGCGGAACGGCGCGCGGATTTGTCGCTTTACGTGCGTGGAATTGCACACCGCACCGGCAAATGCATCGCAAGCATCCAAAGCATCGCACACTCAATGGTTCGTAAATCATCAATTTCAGTACGGGTCGGCTCGTTTGACGGGTGCATTTTACCAGTAGTCTTCGAGGAATTCCTGCGCTGGGCGTTTCCTGTGCCACCTTACATACACCTTTTTGGACGGGAGATTAGAGGATGATAGGGGAAGTTTAGGGTATGATATTGAATTTTGTTGACTAAACAGTAAGCTTATTCCATAAATAATGCTTTTAAGGTTTCATGCTTTTAAGGTAATTTATAATTTAAAGTTTTAAATAGGTTTTTTTTTAATATTATTTACATCATTTATTTTTGCTATGAAAAAAATCGAATCGAGGTTAGGTTAGTGGGATTTATTTACCCTTTTATTACTTTTTTATACCCTTTTATTATTCATCTAATTAATTTAAAATCAGTTCAAATCAGTTTAAACACTGCATATATCATTACATTAGGCGCCTAAAACTGGTTAAAACAAGTTTAAAAACTTCATATTGCATAAATTTGGGCGCCCAAAACTATTTAAAATCTGTTATAAAGTTTCATATTGCATAACTTCAGGTGGTCAGATGTACTTAAAGATCTTAATCATAACCTTATTTCATAATTCTTATCAAAATCACTTTTTCTGCTCGCTAAGAAATTTTTCATTCATAGAATTATCTTACTATATCTAAGACTTGGCATACAAAATGTTTCTAAACTTTAGGATTAAATACAAAAATAGACAGCTTTGACCAAACCAACCGTTTCGCTAGTAGCAGCAATCGTCACCTTCCACAAACTCGCACCCGTCAGAAACATCCCAATCCTCAATACCTTTCCAAATAACGAAAACACATGTATCAACCGCTATTCCAGCCATTCACACAAACACACAAACGCGCGCGAGGGCAATGAAAATCGTAAATTATGTTTATTAATAAATAACAATCATAAATTTCCCCATATTTGCATTGTGTGTCCGTCCGCGGGCGGGCGCGCACGTTTCGCGCGAGCATCCACACCTCGTGCTCGTTTTGGGCACAGAAAGGGACTGTGGCAAAGACATTCCGTCGACCGCATCAAGGACCACCGCGCCGACCGGTCAGTCGCGTAAGGTGTAGTTGGTGCAAAAGATGCGCAAGCAAGAATAATCTCGCACGCTGGTCTCACTGATTTGCCCATGCGCAGGCTGAAAGCGAATTTGCTCACCTTCTAACCCTTTTCCGAACAGAAGAAGGAGGACAACAAAACGCATCTCTTTGGCATGGCTGCCTCTTGGTAGACATGGAAAGGGTACGGTCGGGGCATACCATCATATTGTGCAATAATTTCTGTTGCTTTGCGTTGGTGTGCCATAGCATCAACCGTGTGGTAAAGTGCGTAGAGAAGAGAGCACGTGCCACATGAAAGATGATTACAGTAAGCCATGATTTTTTTCAAAATTTGCTATGAAGCAATGAAACTTTGAAATGACTGTTGATATGAAATTGAAGTCGGGTTTGAACCTTTTTCTTTTTATAAAATATATTTTAGGAAATACTATTGCTTCTTCACAAGCTAAAACAGAACTCTGTTAATTTAGCTTTTACATGGTTTGAATAACTCTAAATTCCCTTCATCCTACTCCCGCCATTCTTCAACGTATTGCACAAACCGTGCCAAATCGAATGCAAGCAATGAAGATCGTTGAGCTGCTATGAATTCCTTTCTCACCCTGCCCACCTGCTCACCTTACTTCCCGGAGGTCAAACAGACGAACCACAGTGCCAACCTACACCAGCTCCAGTGTGCAGGAGCGACTTTAAATAATAACAATAATAATCGGTAAATCAACCTGTAAACATGCGATTTTATGTGTGTACATATGTTACAACCCTTTTGATCGGTTATTACATACGACCCGAGCCGTGCTCGCCTTCCCGGGTGCCTTTCGATGCAAGCTGCAACTTCAGTGGCCATTACCAACCACAAACTCGAAGCCCGCCACGACAGTTAAAGCTTCCTCTTCGCGCCTCTTTGCTCCAACTCTAACGTAACCTATCGGTTACGGGTGCAAACACCCGCTTGGCAAGCACTTCCCAAAGCGCTGCTATTCCTGGGCGCACAAAATGGAACTGAAGTCGTTGCAGACGAAAGATATATGTTCATTACCGAGCAGCCAGCCCTTCAGCCGGCCGGTGGATCATTCCACGTATGGAGTGCTGCCTACGCAAAAGCGGAGCGGTTTCTTCACACCTATCAATATGTTGTCTCTTGTGGTTACTGCTGATGAGAGGGAATATGTGTGGCAGCATATAGCTTTAGTAGAAGAGTGTTACCGTGCCTGCACGTTTATAGTGCAACATTTTAAGAGCAATCAAAAGTGGAAGCGATGTCGTACGAGATTGAATTTATTCCATCATCTACTGTTATATCATGTTTATGGACTCTTAAAGTTGTAAAATTTACCGACTTCCTGTTTGTCAACAATCAATCCATAAATATCATGGCTGGGGGTAGGTTTTCTAGATCGCATTCAATCGTGAAGAGATTAACATTCAATTAACAAGATTTTTTGAACGCTACATCAAAACCACCATTAAACCCAGTCAAAACCATATGGAAATAAACATATTTCACAATCAATTAAAATAAAGTTCGTAGAGAGTAGACCATAATTGATAATTGAGGCAATTGGGATTTATATTGACTTTATTCAAAGTATCAATGTTTTGAATATGAAAAAATACGTAAATTATAAGTTTCTGACTCACATTTTACAGGCAGTTGAAATACCTTAGTAAATAACTCCTTCTTAAAGAAACAAAACGCCTAAATGTATGCAATTTGAAAGGCAAATTTACGATGTTAGCTACTTTTGTGTCTTTTTTACTATGTTTTCGATTGAAAGAGCAGTACAAAGGTAAAACCAAAAATTTGTATTGCGATTTTTTCACTCTACACATAATTCTCAACATATAATTGAAGCATTTTAATTAGAAACGATACTCATCAGTAGGTGTTAACAAGCCAATGCTGCCTAATGCTGTTTGTTCTAATTACACCCTTCATATTCATCAATCAATGCCTTACTCGTGCCTTAATTTTCATTCACACATGCTCCGCATCCACTTTACACCTAAACCGATTCAACTGCAATCGTGCTATACCTTTGCCGCTCCAGATTGTACTGGACGTTACCGAAACATCGTAAAAAAAAACGATCGATTCTTATTGAAATTCAGTGCATGAAACGACCAACGCACACAAACGAACGATCTGGATCTGGATGGAGTGCGTACCGAGCTGGGCAGAGGCCTTTGTAACGGACGCGCCTCTTGATTATGCGTTTTTGATTGCACTGCAGACGATGATGCATCGGACACGTTGGTCACTGAGCACACACACCCACACACACAATCAATTTGCGCCCAATCACTAGACCTCTTCACACATTGCTCATGCCCGTTGCCTAGCCGATGCAAATGGACGGTTTGGTTTTTTTTCTCTCTCTCCTCCGCTTATGCACTTTTGTTTGTCGGTGCAAACGAAAGTGCAATCATGCACCCCAGTGCATGCATGTGTACGCACAAACACAGACGCACACACTTTATGTTTGTGTATTGCTATTGTGAACGTGCCCAAATTGGTTTGCCAGTTCAATTTTTCACACCGCTTCCGACACCTAGACGATATTTATACCAGTGGATGTGTGGATTTTAGTTTGTGTTTTTTTTATTCGGTGTATACGTGTGTTTTATTGATTGATTGTCTATTTCTAGTGTTTAACGTTGCTTGCAATCGATCGAATGTCTCTTTGAACTTTCGTGTTTTAGAATCAGGACTCAATTTTTGAATTTATTTTTCTTATTTTTGGACTTTGTGCCTATCTAGTTTTATAATAGGTTTTTTTCTGTGTTTTGTGTTCTTTCTTGCAAATTTGCTTTTTTATTTATTTCTGTGTTTGATTTAGATTATTGTTGTGTTTGTTTGTATTTTTCCCATATTATTTAGATTTTTATTATACTTTTAATTTATACTTTCTTGTACTTCGTTTTTACTCTTTAACCTATTTTGCACTCTCAATATCTTTCTTCTTTTATTTATGCTCGCTTTCAGTATTTTTTAATTTTTTGTTCTGAATTGTACATTTGTTCAAATTACCCTCAAAACTTGTATCTGTCGCAAAAATCTTGTTACAAAAATGTATTGCCCTACCCATCTTTAAATTTCATCCCTCCGTGATGCCAATAAACCCTTCCTTTCTTCTACGTTTACGCACTTTTGCCAAACTATGACACAACTGTAACCTTTTCCAATCCCAGTTATGAAAACCACACAATCAACCGAACTATTTATCGTTCATCTCGGCTGCTAATCTAATAACAACCCGTTCCACTGCAACATCCCGATTCCAAGTTCCACGGTTCGCTGGGTTCCCAATACCCCCCGTCAGCCTTTACCAAGAACATACACGCACGTACAGAAACACACTTCGAGGACCGAATTGGCAACAATAAAAAAATGAAAAATCAGAATATCCATACAATTAGCGAATGTTGTGACAAGTGAAATTATGAATGCCAGGCCCTATCCCCTCGCGGGCATCGTTGGCTAACTTTGGGCCTTTTGATTCCCAAATTACCGGTTTGCCGGCTAGATGCGCCCGATAGTACCGCGTGTGTATTTATTGTTCACGTTCACAGCTCTTTTTCGCTCACCACGGAGGTTTTGCCGAGGGGTTTTGCCCGTGATCTGAATCACTTTCGGGCGCGACGTCCAATCGTCACAGAGCGGAGGACAGTGGCTGAGAGTGGAACCGCCTGCTCATTAAATTGTCACAATAATTACAAACATCACCCGGTCGAGACCGCACGGTGATGGCGGTGGTCGATTGTGATTGATTCAATTACAGGATTTGGGAAGGTACATTGTGGGAAGCGGGAAAAACGGTGATAGTTGTTGAAGCGGGGCGGCGGAACGAGGAACTTTGAACTTTTGCGCACCACGCACTGTGAGGACATATGAGGGTCCTTTTGCCAGATGTGGGCGGTTTGTGTTGTTTCCTTTGCCAGTGTGGGTTGTAATGAAATTAGATTAGAAGGTAAAAGGTTACAACTCAACAATAGTTAGCTGTGGCTTCCTATCTTCTGATTCAATTTCAAACCTTTTATATGTTAAACAATTTACTTCTTCTCCCAAACAGACCATCTGCGAGATAAATCAAAGTTTGTGTTATAGTTTTCACCGACAAACAAATCTACAATTGAAAACTTTTCCAAAGAAAAAGGACGCAATATCCTGCCCAACCCTGCAATCAGATCGATCACTAGAGTATCATTTGATTCGAAAGTTTCACATTTTATTCAAAATCCAACTCACACAGAGCCAGTGCCTTTCATCTCACAACAGTACCAAACCAAATTACCCAAGGTCTTCCCTTTGCTACTAGTACCCGAGCACCATAATCAGCGATTCATCTCGCGAATCGCGCACGCTTGTTCATGGCAAAGAACTACCACCAGCATGAACAGTCTCTGCTGAACACTGTCTTCCTCCGTACAGCTGAAATGTAATATCAGTCCAAAATTACTGGTTGTTTTTGGCTAGCCTTTCAACCCATCGCCGTATTGTAGTTTCCCAGCCGAGTAACAGATTTCTTTATAAATATTCATTGCACAGCACGGAGGCAAACATAAAAGAATCGGTCCGTTTCCGTACGCTCGTACGCGGTAGTACGGGACACAGTACAAATAAACTCTACTCCTATCTACGGCAAAGAAACGACACACAATTCCATCCTTCGCATTGACCATTTCAGCACGAAAAAGCGAACACCGTATGATCGGGAAATGGAACCAAAGGGACGAGTAGTCGTCTTGAAGTCCTAGGAAGACGAAACATGGCGCACAAAAGATTTAAGACAAATTGAATCAAATTGGGCGATTGCTTGCGCTCGGAATAATGGAAACAACTTCCGGTTCGGCCATTTGCTGGCCTGGCTCGAATGTTGATTTTTTTCTTTGCTTCTGCTGTTACCATGTTCGCATGACTGGCCGTGATGAGATTAATGCACCGGAAGGTTCATTCGGCCATGAGCGGAAATATCTCTTGACTGTGGAAAAAAAGAAAAAGCTTTAGAAAATTTATATTTTACTGCGACATGAATAATGGCTAAAGTGAGGAAGTTTAACGAAGATACTCTATTAATAATTAGTAGTTGTCTTTCGTCTGAGCATTTTTAGTATAGATCCAGCATTAAGCGAATAATAAGGGAAACATGATTATATTCTCTCTCAAATTTGTCTCCTCGTAAGTACAGGTATTGAAACAACGTTAGATAAATCTTTGAAATATTAAACCCAGAAAGAATTTAGTGTTTCTAAAAGTAACCTTTAGCTCAACATTCAAAAATTCTTCACGTTTCAATTCGGAAGTCTTTAAGCTGAATAAATAGCCATGTACGTCTGTATTTAGCAATAAAATTAATCCATGATGCAATTGTAATTTCTTCTTATGTTTGCTATTTTTTCGTAAGCAATTACAGTTACAGGTCAGCAGTTTTTATCACTTTTGGTTTAAAACTTATCATCAATGTTAATTTTTAGCTATGAAAATGGTTTTAGGTAAAATGCTTAATACAATATTTATGTTTCATTTTGCATACCTTCAGGCGTTCGACAAGGCTGCTTGTGGCAGAATGTGCACATATCCCGTCGGAAATTTTACACCACAATGTTGTCGGGGATGTTGTTAGTGGGAAAAGCGTCATGATACAAAAAACTTTTTTCTTCGCATGTTATATTCAGTTACTTTGTTGCATTGGTTTGGAAATTGAATTGAATTGAAGTTTTAACAACAACAAAAACACAAACATACAGCCCTTTTGAGAGCCATAAACAACTAATAGCATACCTTAAGGCGCTTTACTGTAAAAATGAGACAAGACATTCAGGATAACATACAATTGTGCCACAAACAGCAAGGTTTTGTAAATTGCTCTAAATTATGTATTCCCAAAACATTCCCACAGCTCTGCTTTTGGGTGATAAGAAATCAATGCCCTATCCTTTGTTACACGAAAAACATGTTTCCCACGTGACTGTCAAACAATAAAATAAATGATTCAATCTTCGGTCTGTTTGTGCAAAAACTTCATCCCCCATTACTGTCTCGACGTACGACAAGTGGATTGAACATCTGATAAAACTGCAACATAAAAGACGCTAGCAAAGTTTCTGGCTTCACCCACGAACAACGAAAAGGGAAAATTGCCCGCACATTCTAACCTTCCGTTTTGGGTCCGTGTTGGCGTCCAACCCATCCCACCCATCCGACGGACATCAAACACACCATCATCACTTCCACCACCACAACATCCTGCTGATTTGTGAAGTTTATCTGTGCGTTGTGCCGCCGACCGCTTCTGGCCCTGTGCTTCCCCGGCCAACCCGATTCATTCAACCGTGTAACACGCATCCGTCCCCGAGCAAATCCGATTATACCCGGCAGTTCGATCCCGGTCGCATCCCGGTGCGTGCTTCTCAATGCCCTTTTGCAAAGTTCTCCCTAAACATGTTGTTGCTGTGTATGTGTGTGTGTCTTTCAGTTTTGTTCTTTATTCTCCCTACTGAGCACCGCACCCCACGAGGAATCCACAAAAGGCTAGTGACGAAATGACGAATTGATTCAGCACCAGGAGCTCTGTGGGCACGGCGGAGTGTGTAGGTGCCTTCCACGGAACTAGGGCCACAAGCATCGTCAGGCTCATGATTGTGACATCATTTGGGAGGCGCGATATGATGCGAATGGGAAATCATATTACAATATTACGCCCGCGAATGTGATACAGACCGGAGAGAACTGGGAAGCAGGTTTTTGTTAGGCCCAGTGGCACACGAAATCGTACCACATGTTCACCAGCATGTTCGGGTAGCATGGTTTGAAGATTTTTTTGTTTAGTTTACGGTTTAGGCAACGCATTACACATGTTCAGCGTTCGATTTGCTTGGTAGGGCAAGTTGTTTTACACTTTAATTTGACATGTTGACAAAAGGAACTAGATTATCCTTTCGCTTCTTGCAGAACTGAGCATAGAAGGTGCCCACCAATTACATTCTAACACATATGAACAAATGCTTTAATAGACTGCAAATTAGATACTCCCATTTGAAGTTTTGATAAATCAAGTGGGGTACGAACAATCTTTTCAAATAAATTTGTTCGAATACTGATGCAAGGATTTAATATCCAAGTCTAAAATTGAAATTGAAATATTCTTTTAGTAATTGCGTTTTGCTAGGAGTTTGGTAGTATACAGTTCAGAAATTAATGATCATAATGTGCAAAATATGACTAATTATTTACGGTATTTTGGATATTTTGATTGCAATGCTTAATTACTACTTTGTCATTGATAATTCAATATTTTACTGGAAAAATCTTAAATAATTGCAATAATTTCGTTACATGTCTTCAAGCGTTTATCGTGCCAAGGTCGAAGGTAAAATGATTAAAGTAAAGAAAATTAATTTAAATAATAATGAAAAAACCTATTGACATATTCTGGCATAAGCATAGAAACCATCTCAGTTCGGACTCAGTTAATGAAGTGTATGAAGGACTACAAAATGGATTTATTAAGAGATTTTGACAAATTACATACATTTAGGCGTTCTCTCTAGCCCACGTAGATTATTTCTTAAAAAAATGTCAATTATTGTGTTTAACACATCAACAAACCTCATATTATTGTAATAATTCTAAATGAAAATTATTTATACGAAGAGTACGAAAACGAAAATATCTAAAAAAAAATATTAAAAAAGATACTAAAACGGCATTGTAATCGTTTTCCCACAAACGCACATCTACCTTTAGGCGTTCTGTCGTGCCGATTGCATACCTTCCCCAATTTGCCACAAACTGTGCTCAGTTCGTTAGCATCGTCTTCTGCACAAAGAAAAACTTAGCACAAAAGTATGCACCGCTTTGACTTGTTAAATCCCTCTTGAAAGTATGCTACCATACCACACCAGCCTCATCCTTATACTTGACGCATCGATTCTCGTGAGAACTTGTCCTTCTCGAAAGCCGGAAATGTTGCGAAACAATTGTACCCATTGTAGTAGTTTTTTTACCCATTCAACGTGCACTTTTCAATGTGATGGTAGAAACAATGATGAGAAGCACCATCTCGGGAATCGTTCGCTCTCACCCCGAAAGCCGAACCCGAACGATTCGTCCATAATCTGTCCACGGCCTGGCTGGGCCGTGCCGTAGATCCGGGGATTAAATCGATAGTGAATCTCGCGGTCAGTGACGAAACAATGCGCGTGGACCGTCACAGTAAAAGTGTGCAATATGCCCTACAGCATGACGTTCCCTAGCCGTCCTCGGCCGCGGACGATACAATTACCCATCGTTCGGCGCGGATCATCGGAAGCTAAAGCGTGCGCACCCCACACCGCTTGGCGTTTGTTGTCGCGCGGGAAGTTATTACCGCGCCGTGGTAGTTATTTAAATGCACCGTAATCATGGTGAAGGGAGGAAGGTACGAAAGGGCAAAGTTAAATCGCTGAACAAGCGACACGTGTCACGCGAGGTGTAAACAATCGACACAGCCCCTTCCCGCGGGCCCTTCAGCTATTTCTGCTCTTTCTCTAGCCGCCACGTGGCGGCTCGCTTGAGGATATGAGCATTCTATGGCTGTTTAATGCTGGGGCAAAAATGATAAAAAAAGATGTATTTACATCGTGGTGATCATCAATTAGTAGCAAAAATGATGACAATTGCTAATGTGGCTGTGTTTGCTTTGGCAACGCTTTAACAATCCTCACAGTAGGAGAGCAATGTATGGGAATAATTCAAACGAAATTCATGAGAAAGGTGTATACTCACACCTTGCAATTTCTCGGAAGCTTCAAAAGCAACAACACTCACACTCCTGTACTCATCTTTCGAATCTATCGATAGTTTGTTTATAGATAATTTTACACCCTAAGAGCTAACCAATTCGCTACCGATTGATATGCCAATCATGTCCCATTTCGATTTCGATAAACTTTCAAAATTGTGTCCATTTCGCACGCAACGCATCCTGTGCACCACCAAATCATGTCGGAAAAGTTTAATCGACCGGAATAAATATTTTATCCATATCCGGAACGATTTGTTGCCGTTTTGTAACGACTTTGCAGTGGACGAAGACGAAGTGACAGTGTGGAGGAGTAGTTATTGAGTGTAAAATATTTCACACATCAATTTGTTTGTTGATTGGAAACACGTTCAGTGGGTAGAATTTGATATGCTTGGCCGTATTGATGCTCCCAGTGGAAAATGATGGCTATTTGCTGATGGGTCATTAATGGAAATCAAAGCTTTCAGTTTGATGCTTGTAGTTTGAGGTCATGTTTTTCGCCTGAAACGTGTTGAACAGTTAACTATAATGCTACATTTTATATAAAATTGCTATTATTTTGCAATCATTTTAATCCAATAATTCCATCTTCTACCTTTTATCGTCGTAAAATCATCGCTTCATAATAAATAAGACATTAAAACAGAACCAAGAACGCTTTACCATTGTTCTTCAACAGGAAGAAAAGGTTATGTCAAATCACAGAGTTTCTTATTCCAATTTGAGATGATTTTCCATAACCTTTTTCCCTTTGAAATGTTGTACAGTACGTTTGATTGCTCTTTGTTCCATCTTTGAAGCATCGCCGGAAGCGAAAGCATAATTAGGGCTGATTTTGAACATTTCTCCCAATGGAAGAAATCCACATTGGAGGTTATCTTTATCACAACAAGAGTTCTATGTACTGATGATAATTACATTATAAACTTTCCTTTTGTGGAAGATCAAACGTTCAAATGAAGCAAAATGTATGTGGAAATATGGAAATATGATTTAAAAAGTCTAGGATTCGCTCATGAATAACAACGAATAATATTAACATCTAGATAAAAACATCTTCTAGTTTTTATTCACGGAATTTTCCAATTGAGTCTACTTTTAACACTTATTTGGTGCAATAGGAAAGTAAAAGGTACTGTCAATAGCCATTTAGTTGTATAAAATTAAAAATAGGAATAGAAATAAATTATTAATCTAAAGGAATGAAATGTTTCGATCAATGTTCACACACTTTTGAATATTTTCTCCCTTACTTAGTATAGAACACTTTAATACAAAACTACAAACTACATTTGATGCTTGAAATGGACGGAATTCGGTTGTTTGAGATCAAATTCAAAGGCATTGCTTCGGCTAAGACACTGGCCCTTCAATTCATCAGGCTTTCGTCCGTCGAGCGACAGAATGGACAGTAGCCTTTCTGCAGAAACTGGAGCTCAAAATCTTCCGAGTGAAACACTTGATTGCATTCCGAACAGACGGTAATTTGCAGCTCCGGCAGCAGGTTGCGATAGTATCGCGTCGCTAACGGAGCTGGCCCACGTACGATGATCACCTCACGCGGGTCGATCGCACGCAGCGCCTCACGGTCGAGCGTTGACGGGTAGGTGTCGATAATGTCCTGAAATTAGAAAAAGAAAACAATAATTCAAGTACAATCCCAACACATCACCACCGGTACGGGTTCTTTCCTCCTGAATGAACTGGTCCTGCTGATCGTACGCAGCGCTCTTCGGTGGAGCCAACAGCAACCGTTCCGCGTCCAGCTCGCTAATGCCCGCCTCCGGTGCAAACTCCGCCAGCGGTAAGATCTCGAACGAAACGTACGAAAACACGTACTCCTGCAGACAGTTGGGGCACCGATTGCCGTGCAGATGGGGGCTATAGTTCGAACACTTGTAGCACATCGGCAGCAGCTCTTCCGGGTCGTTAAATCCACCCGGACAGGCCCGGCTGCTGATGTAGCTAATGTCGACCTGCTCTTGTATGCCGGCCGGTATCTTCAGCGACTGCAGCTTGTTGTTGATCTGCAGGTGCAGCTTGTTCGCGCCGAGCACTTTCGCCTGCTTCGAGAGGGTGTAGTAAACGGCACTGAAAAGAAGAAGGGACAGCAGGGACATTTTATAATGATATAAATGACAGAATAGTGGCAATGGGCGACTTACAACAAACTGATTCCCTTCGGCGGCATGGCCCCATTGATTTGATTCACCACAAACCGGCTCGTATTGAACAGGGTAAGCGGCGGGCTGCTTGTGAACGGTTCCTTCAGGTACGCATTGATCGTATTGTAAGCGTAATAGATCGACGAAAGCTTCAGCAGCGCGCGATACTCGCCCGCCCCGGCATCATTCCCATCCAGTGACGCCTCATCGCCTCCCAGCAACTTCAGCGCTTGCTTCGCTCTCAGCCACGTGTAGTAGCCCGCGTCCAGGTATCGTTCCTCCGACACGGCACATTCTACCAGATTCCGCAGCAGCTTGGTGGCTTCGTGCGGTTTGCCCGCCAGTATGTACGCCTCGTGGGCCGATATGAACTGGTCCGACTCAGCCAGCCACTGCGCGTGCTGAAAGTGAATCGACGGCAGCACCTTCGGCAAATGCTCCGCCAAACGGAACGCTTCCGGCCAGTCGCGCGCCTCCACGTGCAGCTGCACCACCTGCTCCTCCTCTCCCAGCTTGCGATAAATTTCCGCCGCCAGCGGGAGCGCTTTCAACCGCCGCAAGTGGCTAGCGATCAGCTCCAGCGGCACCCTTTCCGACGCTGCCAGCCGCCTGCCAATGTCGAGCAGCACATCGGCCCATCCCTGCTCGGCCACGATTTCGATCGCCCGTTCCGGTTCGCCGGCCGACAGCAGCAGCTCGGCGGCGGCCCGCGGCTCGTGCACCGAGCAGGCCCATTCTGCCCGCCGCCGGATCAATTCCTTCCGATCGGCGGCACTGCCCTCCTTGAGGAACTCTTGCGCAAGATCGAACATACGCAGATCGCTGTACATTGCGAGGGCTTTGCTGTTGTTGCCCGATTTCTGGTACAGCCGGGACGCCTCCTTGTACTTCCCGGCGAACGCGTACGTGTCCGCCAGCAGGACCTCTTTGGACGTTTCGCCCCGTTTTTGACGCTCCTTCAAGTCGCCGATCAGCTCGAGCCAGGGCAGGTTGCGAACCTTCACGTAAGCATCGCGCGCCACCTGATAGTTGAGCGCATCCAGGGCGGCTTGGGCGAGCCCCTCCCAGTCGGACATCGGCACACCCAGACAGGCTACCTGATAAGCGTCCCTGGAACAACAAAAAAAGGATTTAGTATGTGGAAAGACTAACCAAAAAAAGACACAATTCTTACTCAAACAAACCAGCCTCGACGAACTGCCACATCGTAGCGCCGAGCGCAAGCGGCACATTGCTCATCACGTTGCCCCGCAGACAGAAGGCGGTCGCACCACACAGACCCACCACCACGCCCAGCATCGTCTGAGGGCTGCGCGGTGGCAACGAGCCGACCCGCACGCTCAGCCCACCGGTTGTGTGGGAATAGCACAGCATCGACTCGAGGTGCGTGTTCCACGCGACCGAATTAACGCTCGTGTCCTGGTACAGCATCGTGTCGGCGATCAGATCACGCACCACCAACCGCCCTGCATCGTCCACCACGGCCAGCTTGGTGCGCGATGCATTCAAATCCAAACAGCGCACCGACGAAAGCACCGTCGTGACCAGTATCGGCAGTGAGTTGTCGAGAAAGATGCGCCAAACCTGGCCACTCTTCAGCCCCAACAGCAAGCCCTCGCGCCCAGCCGGCCCACCGGTAACCTTAATGTAGCGTATGAAGCTATCCATCATCCATTCGCGCTGCAGCACCCCGTTAAAGTCGAGGCTCTGCAGCTTCTTCTCCTGGCACAGCACCAAATGCTGCGCGCACACGACCAGCAGACTGCAGTCGAACTTTTTCGCAATCTTTTCCTTCACCTTGTAGTGCATCGGCTGGTTTTCGGCCGAGCTCAGCTCGTACAGTACGACACGCTCGGGCAGCTGCACCGCCAGCCGGTTCCGGTAGATGGCGATCTTGTGCACCAGATCGCGGCACTTGATGCGCACCTTCTGGCCGGACACGAGATGCTGTATGATCACGTCGCACATGTTCTCCCGGAACGCGTACCGCTCGCGGTACAGCGCGTGCACGGTGTTGAACGCGAGCGTGTAGCAGCCGAGCGTCCCGTCCTGACAGCCGACGACCTAAAACACACAACGACCACATCGAATTATGCTTCAAGTCTTTTAGGAAAATGATAGGGATTGCACTTTGTACGGCACACTTACCACACAGTTCCCTGCCGGATGTACGGCCGCGCTCCAGATCCACGATTCGTGCTGCTCGCCCAGCAGCCCCAACCGGATGCCATCCCTCGTAAACAGCTGCAGCGCCTTGTTGCAGCCGGCCACGACCAGAAACTCGCCGTTCGGGAAAAACGTCAGGCACAGCGGATCAAACGCAAAGTTTCGCTCCTTCCCAATCATCTGCCCGCCGAGCGAGTAGAACGACAGCGTCTGGGCCCAATCGATCACGCACAGTATGTCGGACGAGCCGGACGTTGCGGGCGGGTTCCAGGCCAGCCCAAAGATGGGGCTGTTCGTGCCGCCCGGCCGCTCGATCTTGATCTTCTCCTCGCCGGCCTTGTTGCGTATCGAGATCGTGCCGTTTGCCAGCCCGAGCGCAATGTACTGCCCATCGTTCGTCCAGGCGCACGCGTTGATGCGCGCGACCGACTTGTACTTCTGGACCGCTTTCTGCTCGGACGACCAGAAGGAAAAATCCGACACCGCACACGAGGCCAGCTGGTGCGAGATTGGGTTGAACGCTAAACATTGAATCGAATCGTTGTGGCTGCGTTTTGGGGGCGAGGAGGATTGCAATGAGAATCAATTGGAAGCGAACCAGCACGAACCTGCTGTTACGCCCATACGTACGAATACTTCAGCAGCCCTTCCAGCTTCTGCGTCCAGATGATGACGGTTTTGTCCGCACTGCCCGACGCAAACTTTTTGCCGTCGCGCGCGTACGCCACACAGTACACCGTGTCCTTGTGGCCCTTGAGCGAGTTGATCAGATTGCCGTCGATCGGATCGTACACGAGCACCTTGTCGCCGGCGGCCACCACCAACTGCAGACCCTCCGGATGGTAGCATAACGAGTGGATGCTAAACGAGACAGAGAGCGAATTTAATGAACGTATTTACTGTGCTTTAAGCTCTAGCGATGCTTACCTAGCGACGTCACTTTTGTCGCTCGAATCGTGGATCTTCTCAACCCATTTCGGTATGGCGCGCATCGTCTCCACCACGCCGACACAATGATCGTTGAGTCAGTACTACTGCTGGATGCAATTATGGATCGTACCACGTTGATGCACTGGTGTAAAATTGCACGTTTTAAGGCAGCCCACCGGTGGGTTGGTCGGCAACATCAACAAAGGCCTGAAGCGATAGAATGACAGTTATTTGTTGTTAGTTTGCTGCCAGTTTGTTCGTGGACGGCGGGCTCCTAGCAACGGAATGTGTACTTGTTGTTCTTTTTTTAATGTGTCTGACCGCATCGGGATGAAAGATTGCACGTTTTTTACTCGTTTTTTAGTACCTACAGTAATGTACCTTCACCATGCAGCAAAAACTAGAAATAACTTGAGAATGAATTCTACAATCAATGCTGACTCTGGTCAATGTTGTTTATGGTTGAAATGGTTTAATGGCTCTCTCTCTCTCATTCGTTCCCTAGCTCTATTTCTCACTGGTGAGCCTCATCGCTACAGTGGCACGTGAGCAGATTTCCGACTCTGCTCACTATCCACATTCCACATTCTCAGTACAGATGGTTTCCCACGTTTTTTACGATCATCAAGTCTTTCCATGCTTTTATTTTTATTCGCTGGTCTTAACAAAAGTGCATTATATACCCATAACTGGAGATCTTGTTTCATGCGAACCGCTCTTTTACTTTTAATTTCACAAAGCTTGGGATCAAATCTATTCTGCGAAATTGAATTAAAACAGTTCGCGCTCGGTAATCCGCACTTGATCGAGTGAGTGAGTTTTGATGTGTTTTTTAACCTTATTTTTATCTCAGTTCAAGAGTTATTATCATATATAATATCTTTTCAAGTTGTACAAGGTAAACTATTATTTTTTAAAAAGAAAGGTACTTTTTTTCAATTTTTCACTAGTTTTGACCGAAGACTGTTTCATCTCATTCACCGAACACTGTTTCAGTGTAACATTTGCGTCGTGGCGCACCTCATGCTTCAAATCTAAAATCCACGTCAGTGTAATAATGAAATGAAAAGACTTTGCTTCATTTCTGTAGCCTTTTTCACTTGGGAAAATTATGAAATGTCCTAATTTTTTTACTTTTTGGTAATAATCTGTTGAGCCGGTCTGGTGGTACAGTCGTCAACTCGAACGACTCAACAACATGCCCGTCATCGGTTCAAGCCCCGAATATACCGTGCCCCCATACGTAGGACTGACTATCCTGCTACGGTAACAAAAAGTCACTGAAAGACAAGCCCATTTCACTAGTGGGTACAGGCAGGCCTTGACCGGCAGCGGTTGTTGTGTCAAAAAGAAGAAGAAGGTAATAATCTGTTACATATTCTTCCTCTGCAGTTCATCAAACGAAATAAATCAAACCACACTCAAACCATTTTAATGGATCACGTGCTGGGTGAAGATCGATTCATCAACGAAAGCCTCTGTAGCAACTGCTTCGTTTGAGAAAGAGGCGAATGAGGCCAATTGGCTCAAAGTCTCTATAAAAAAAAGAAAAAAAGCTACTTCGTTGGGCCCCAAATTCTATACTGATTTGACGCGCAATTCTCACAAATAAAACTCAATTCGTCGTGGACACAGCCTACAGAATCATAAATTATAAAAAAACTATGCAATTTAAATAAAATCTGTCGGATTCTTCCCCCTTCGATAGTTTAATTTGCCGCTAATCGTTCGAAATCAGTGGCTTCATAGTGAGAAGTGAAAGCCATAGTGCAAGCCATCATTCTCAACTCATCTCACCGAACTTGCGAGTTGGGAATTATTTCTCATTCCAAACCGTACATGTGTGCGTGTATGTGTCGCGCGTGTGTTACGTAGCGACTGTGTGTGTACGTGTGTGCGTGTCATCTGCATTGCCATGTTCTTTCTCCCTCTCGCACCTAACGTACGAACGTCCATCTCCCGTACGCATCAGCCACACAAACACACGGGGGAGCAACGCATACACACTTTTGCCGCTTGCTGCAGCAGCAGTCAACGTGACCATGCGTTTTAATTTCACACTTTTTTCCCGTACCGCACGCATCTAAAGAATTTGCACAGCACACTGCTAGTAATGTTCCAGCGCGTACAGTGCCGCTACATTACCTGGTAAGTTCAAGTCACGGGATCGACCGTACACGCCGGCACCTAAAATAACCGGCATCGTCCGACCAGCCGCTGGTGTGAAGCACGCCGCCAACGCCGGTTTCTCGGTGTTGCGGGCAACGGTCGCGACGCGCCGACAGAAGTGTGCGTACGCATGTGTGTGTGTTCAGTGTCAGCACGGTTACAGGCGGCACGGGTGGCAACCCTGGCAGCAGCGTACCAGCGACAGCAGCAGCAGCAGCAGCAGCAATACATTCAAACAGCGAGAGAGAGAAAGAGAGGGAAAAAAAGCCACACTCGCTCACACTTTGACTGATCTCGCTTCGCCCGTGTGTGTATTCTTCGCCCCGTGCCAGGCGGACCCGTTCAAAAAGAAGTCGTCTCGAAGGCCAGGCGGCCGCCATGTTGGAGTTTGCATGTTTGCTCAGAAATCGATTTTGAAGTGTGTCTCCGGTCGTCGTACCGCCGCGTCAAAAAGAGATTGTGAAGTTTTAGCAAGTTTTGACAATTGAAGTCGCGCGCCGTCCTCGTCGCGCAGAGGGGCCACGGTGACGCAGAGCCAAATTTGCGAGTGGCAAGCCGTTTTTCTTTATTATTTCTACGTGTGGTGGCCCCCTCCAAGAGAAGGGGCGCAGCGAGTGGTGGTGGCGCTGCAGGTTTTTGGGAAGCGAAATTTTTGTGCAGCGCGGCCCTGGTGTGCTGTCACGGAACAACCGCTGCTGGGCTGGCCCGGAACGTAGCCCCATCGGCCCCAACAGCCCTCTTGCTGGACGCGACGTAGGAAGGAAACGGTCGACAAACAGAGCACGGCAGGAGAGCGCGCGCGTTTGTTCTGGGCGCGCAATCTGGCCGACCCCGACACACATGACGGGTTAGTTTCATTATTCCGCGTTACGTTGTTGTTTTTCCTCTGTTCGCTTCTACGAATTTTTGTTTCCGAACTGTGTGAGACTGTGTTGTGTTTGCGCGGGTGCCCTCGGTGGTCAGTGTTGCCGCGAAGGGGAAAGAGTTTAGCCACAAGAAGCCCTCGGAACGCGAACGACAGTGCAATAGAGCGTGTGTGCGGTGCAGGGGTTGCGGCGGCGGCGGCAGAGGTGGCGCCGTTAGCAGTGTGTGTCATCATCAATTATACGGCATGATTCGTTTCTCGAGCCGTTCAAAGCCCGCTCGGATCGCTGGTAGTTGTGGTGGTGGTGGTTGCAGTGACTGACCTGCTGCCGGGGCCAAAATACGCGCAGTCCAGTGTCCCCCCACCGACACCGACAAAAAAGGCGACGCATACGTATTTCATCATCCACCGCCGCTGCTGTTGTTTTTTTTTCTAGTTTTTAGCAGTGTGTGAATTGCTGGACGAAAATGTGCTGTACCGCAGAATGCGTTTGCTAGTTTCACCGAAAGAGAGAGAGAGAACGACAACGGTGTGGTATTGCAACTTCGCGGTGGGCTTGTGACGGAAAATAATCTATCCGCAACACGCAATTTTTGCTCGAGTGTGTGACGTTTTTATCATTCGTTTTTTTTGTTCGTTCGTCTTCTGTTTTGTTCAAAAGGGCGCGCGCGATAACGGTACGCCCACTTCGGTGTTGCGCGAACCCCTGCTTTCCGGCGCCATTTCTCCCTCCCTGTGTGTGTGTGTGTGTGAGTGTGTGTATGTCCTAAATCGCAAACGTGAAAGAAAATCGTCGCGAAAAGTGGCGTGTGTGTGTGTGTACCCCTTTCTTGTGCTTTACTCTTGGTGCAATTGTGAAGCAAGGAGAAGAAAGAAAAAAAAAGTGCTGCCGCTGCCCATTCGTCCCCCTTCCTCAGTATTCTTTTGCGTTGCTGCGGCTTACTAGAGTGAAAGAGCACGTACGTGAAAGAGAAGGAGCGGTTCGATGTGAGAATTCCGCGGGCGAAATAGACGAACCGCCCCAGGGACCACGGGCCGCGGCATTTCGAACTCCGCGTGGGCTTGCTCTGGTGCTATTGGTATTAGTGCACGGAAGAGTTTTGTATGTGTGTGTGTGTGTGTGTGCGTGAATAGAAGAACGCTGCATTCCGGGCGAAAGTGGTGTGCGTACACAGTCCCGAAAAGGGCCTCCGAATATCCCCGTCTCTTTCTTGCTACACCAGCCCTTACGGGGCGGGCGCCGCAATCGAGGCTGCACCGTTGCGTGTGCGTACAGTGTGTGTGTGCGCGCGCGCGCGTGTGTGTGTGATATCGTAGAGCCGCTGATGCTGCTGCTTGTGCTTGGGGGCACACGGTCGAGAGAGCGTACATCCAAGCACACACAGCCAAAGCGGACGGAAGAAGGGCAAGATCGCTGATACACCACGGCGCTGCTGTTTTGGAGCACATTGGTAAAGCCCTGCGAAGATCGTCTGATATACAATAAGCTGTGGTGATGTAGTGTTGTGTGAGGGAAGCGAAGAAAAAGCACCAAACGCGGGCTCGTCGCCGTTGTGTTGTGTTGTTGCGAAAGGACGCGCGCACCGCTACCTCATTGTTGTTCCGGCTAGGGGGGCATTGTTCTCCTGTGTGTTGTTTTGCGTTTGTAGAAGCCGTCAAACGATCTCTCCATCTCGTTCGTTCGCGGCCAATTCCAAACGGCAACAACAGCGTCCTCTTCCATTGTATGTGCATATTTGCTGTGTAACCAGATCTTTCTTCCCATTGTGTGTGTGTGTGTGTGTGTGTGCGTGAGAGTGTGAATGCGTAGATTGTTAAAAAAGATACCAATATGACATGAATTTCGTCCAAAAAATACTGCAAACGAACCAATGCTTGACCATTAAGTGCGAAAGATGGTTTCATCCCCAAATGCTTCACCCTTTTTACATTCATGTCCTGCAATTGCTCACCAACACATGCATTTGTTTCCACAGATTGTGCGTTCCCGGCGTGTGTACGTGTGTGTGCATTTCACTGCTGCTACAACAAGACGACGGCGGATGGTGTCATGGTCGTGTGCAGAAGGAACGAGCTAGTAGCCGCCTAAAATTGACACCCACCAACGCTAGCAGAGAAGGCACGTCCAAAACCAAACGCGCAGGAAGGTGAACTGTCGGTGCTGCACCCCCCGGGTCTCTCATCGCAGCAGCCCGCGTCCCCTTACTTGCTCGATGCCGCTGGCAGCAGCCACTGCAACCGTGCGCATTCCATCATACGGCTGTGGATTGAAAACATCTTCCCGAAGGCGAAGACGGCGACGAACAGCAGCATCTGTGCTAGAGCAAATTTCCAACGCGCCAAGACACTAACCACAATCCTGCGCTGCAATCGAGCGAGAGAAAGAGAGAAGGAGAGAGTACGAGAGAAAAGTACGCATTAAAAGAAAGTGCGACGCACTATTGCCGCGCGCTGCACGGCCCAACTTTTACAACTTCCACGCAAAGACGCGCGAACAACGCACTCGTGTCTCGGTTTAACATATCGACAGTAACAGAGAGAAAGAGGGAAGCACGACGGCGAAGGCGAACGTCGACTAGAAGAAAGGAAAATGCAGAAGAAAATAATACAGCAGCAGTTGCCGCAAGTGCGGAAGGTAATAACACTTTCTTTTTTTGTATCTAATTCTGTAGCCCATTGCTAGTAAGAACTGTATGTGCGAGATGCATCAGTGCAACAGTGCACAACCATGTGTGCGCACACTTGAGGCCATTAAATAGTCAAACGATGTTCAGCTGGTTTTTGGAGGCAGAGCGATGCTTAGGGCTGTGTAGCTGTGGTATTTGCACATTGAGATGCTACGCTACGTCACGGAATTATTCCTCCTCAGAGCGGAAATTGTTCTGATATTCCATATGCAATCAAACGTAGTTTTGAACGACATCATATTGACGAACACGGCTTTGTGTGTTTGTCAACAATGCTCGACGCACGGAAGGAACGGCGGCTCCCTCCAGCGCATGTACAATTGCTTTTTTAGATTGAAAAGAAGTCTAGCTCGTGTTAATATTTTTAGCTCATGTAGCTGTTACTTTCACGACACACATATGGGCGGTTTAGAGGCAGTTTTTTTTTATTGACTATTCTCCTGTGCATATGCAGGTGAAACTATTTTTGAAACTAAAATAGCTGTGGGTTGCTTGAGGTAGAGCATTCTTAACATTCTTCGATCGTTAGGCGATTCCAAGTTTATAATTACGATTGAAGTTAACTTAAATAGACGATTTAAATCAATAATTGATCAGCCAATGTGTGCCAAGAGAGCCCTTTTGCCTTATAATTGTGTACATTTAGCTGAAATGCTCAATAGAAGTTGACCGAAACAATCACAGCGAGAGGAGACTGACTGACAATCGAGAACAGTCTAAAACCATCACCCATATACTTAAACGAGCTCACCGAACCGGTTTGCCTCAGCCATGGTGTTTCCGATCAGTTTCAGTTGCTAACGCGCTAAATGCCCTGCGTATGTTTCATTTTTAGTGCCTCAACGATGATAGAGTTTTTTTTAAATCGCACCTTTTACTCTTACCCTGTTCTGTACCGTTTTGAGCGTCGTAAGAGAAACCGTGTAATAATAATCGTCCGTTTTCTTTTTGCAGGTCTTCACGACCACCACGGCCCAGCAGCACCATAGCCAGCAGCCGCAGCATCAGCAGCAGCAGTTGAACGCGGTGAAAAAGATCAACAGCCTGCTGCAGAGCGGCTCGGTCAGCGTGACGGGTATTCCGTCCGGCCAGCAGCAGCAGCGCATCATACACAAGAAACCCCTCACCCCGGTCACGGTGTCGAGCGCGAGCAACAACAGTTTCGCGGGCAGACCACCGCACAAATGCTACATCTGCGGGGAGAATGCGGGCGCAAACGCGACCCTCATCTCGGAAGCGTCCACCACGACCACGCAAACCGAGTACGTGGTGAAGCTGGCGAAGGTGATCGGCTCGGACTACTCGGTCGTGCTGACGGTGGAGGACGTGATCTGTCGCCGGTGCATCATGCTGCTGAACCAGTACGACAAGCTCGAGTCGGAGCTGGACACGCTGCGCGGCACGCTGCTCGGCTTCATTCACAAAAAGAACAACATCCCGGACGATGCGGATGCGTCCGGCATGCTCGGTTCGCCGCCGTCCAAGATGCCGAAGCTGACGCCCATCAGCTCGGCCGGTAGCGGCGGCACGGTGTCCACACCGATCGGCAACGTGATGTACAAGGTGGCTAGCGGCGGGCAGCAGCAGCAGGTGGGCGAAAACTTTCTGTCCACGTCCGGGTCCGATCTGAACACCAGCAATACCTCCGACGTGGAAGCGCAGCTGACGAGCATGTTCGAGAAGGGCTCGACGGCGTCGCCCGGCACGTCCGGCCAGCAGCAGCAGCAGCAGCCCGTCAAGCAGCACATCGTCGTGACCACGAACAATGGCGGCATGGTGGGGGCAGAAAACGCAACAGGAGGCACCACCACCGTTGGTGGGCTGGCCGCGAACCGGAAGGGCACCAAGATGTACAAGTGCATACCGTGCGGATTCAAGACGACCGACCTGTCCCAGTTCCAGCCCCATTACGCGACCTGCCCGCCCCGGCTCGCCGGGCTCGCCGCGCAGAATGCGAACAGCCCGAACGCGACCGCCAACACCACCACCACCACCACCACCACTACCACGACCGGGTACCGGTGCAAGCTGTGCAAGCTTGTGTTTGCCAACGTCGCCTTGCTGAAGCAGCACAGCCTGCAGGAGCATCAGCAGCAGATGCAGCAGTCCCAGCAGAAGACGATCGTCACCACCACCACCGCGTCGTCGGCGGCGACGGGCGGTGCCGTGACGCAACAGGACCACCACCACCAGCAGGGCTCAACCGGCGGCAGCACCGTCTACTCCTGCACGGTGTGCAACACGTACAAGACGACGGACAAGCAGGCGTACGACGACCATCTGCGGAAGCACATCAAGCTAAAGCCGTTCAAGTGTCGCGTCTGCCTGATGCGCTTCGAAACCCGCGAACAGGCGTCGATCCACGCGAAACAGCACCAGCCGGACTATTTTAAGTGCGGCATCTGCAACGTAACGTTCAGCAAGCGCGAGCAGCTGATGAGCCATCTGGAGGTGCACGAGTCGGCCAAGAAGCCGGTGAAACAGCCGGCCCAGCAGCAGCAGCAGCAGCAGCAGCAGCAACAGCAGCAGGAGCAACTGCAACAACAGCAACAACAGCAGCAACAACAGCTCGCGACCGTAACCGATTCCTCCACGCAGAAGCTGCTCCAGGCGTCGATCGACGAAGCGCTGCGGGGCACGATCAGCGAATCGATGGGCGACTCGAACGTCATCCAGTTCTACACCTGCAACTCGTGCTCACTCACATTCCTGAGCGAACCGCTGTACACGCAGCACATCAAGACGCACACGGCGGGCACTGCAGCGGCAGCAGCACCGGCCGCGATAGCTTCGGGCGTCGAGCAGCAGCTGCAAGCGCACCAGGGCCACCAGTCGCAGCAGCTAATGCAGCTGAACAGTGGCACGGGAGGCGTGCGGAAATCGATTGCTACTTCCGCCGCCGTCGTGAACAATGCGTCCTCGACGGATGGCACTAGCAGGATGATCACGACGACGAGCGGCAGCAGCAGCAACACCACCACCGCTAACAGTGGGTCAAACGCTGGCTCGAACACAATTACCGACGGCGATCTCGAGAGCATCTTCGAGCGGATGCACTCCGAATCGAAGGGATCCGATTCGCACACGTCGACGACGACGACCACGACGACGGAGAGCAACAACGTGATCATAACGAATCAGGACGGTTCGACCGGAAACATTACGTTTAACATTACGCTACCCCAGCAGGAAGACGGAACGTACGAGCAGCAGCAGCAGCAGGTTAGTATGTGGACCACTGTTTGTGTGATTTGAATTGCATAGTTTCTTGCTCAAGAGAATGATATGTCTGTCACTGGTTTATATTGAATGTTCATTTTTGCACATTTAAACGCATTGAAACTAGTGGTGTGCTCTGGAACACACACATGACTCCGTTTCGACAACGGCTATTATTATTCCGATTCCAACTCCAGCAAAATCGGAATCACTAGTTCCGCAACTTAGGAGTAGGAGCCAATCGATTGAGGAATAGGACCCGGACGACTCCGGAGTAGGAGACGGACGACTCCGGAGTAGGAGCCGAACGACTCCATAGTAGGATCCGGACAACTCCGGAGTAGGAGTTGAACGACTCCGGACGAGTCTGGACGATTCTGGAAGACTCTAACTCTGGACAACTCTGGATGATTCATACTCCTGGAGATTCCGGATGAGTCAGACTCTGGACGACTCCGGATGATTCCGAATGACTCCGGATGACTCCAGACCACTCCGAATGACTCCGGACCACATCGGACGACTCCAGACGACTCCTAACGACTCCTAACGACTCCTAACGACTCGGGATGACTTCGACTCCTGGCGACTCCGGATGACTCCAGACCACTCCGAATGGCTCCAGATAACACCGGATGAGTCCAGACCACATCAGACGACTCCGAATGACTCCGACTCCTGACGACTCCGGATGACTCCATACCACTCCGGATAATTTCCGGATGACACCAGACCACACCGGACGACTCCAGACCACTCCGGATGACTCCAGAGGACTCGGATGACTTCGACTTAAGACAATTCCGAATGACTCCAGGCGACTCCTAATGATTCCGACTCGTAACGACTCCGACTCGGTACGACTCCAAATGACCCCGACTCAGGACAACTCCGGATGACTCCGACACAAGATATATCTCCGGATTTTGACATTTCGCTTTTTGGGACCTAAGAAGAACGAATGTGATACATATCGAAATATGAGGCCATTGAAAGAAATAGTTATCGTGAGCAAGGAACTATTAAGCAGACATCGCAAAGTGATTTTAAAACCCTTTTGGAAAAAAAGAAATAGCAACAATTCTTTACTTTTCTAATGCTCTCTTTCTCTCCTCCACCTCACAGGAACAGCAACAGTCCGTGGGCATCGATATGCCAACGCTCGACCAAGGAGACGATCAGCACCAGAAGGAAGAGCAGCAGCAACAGCAGCAGCACATGCAAAGCATGCCCGTCAGCATGCCCAGCCTGGACGATGACGGCGAGCAGTCGCAGAACAGCCAAAACTCCAACACGGAGAACGTGCCGATGGAGCTGGAGGACATGCAGGGCGGCGAGGGCCAGCAGATCAACCTGATCCTGAACGATGGGCAGGTGCTGCAGCTGGACAATCACATCCTGACGACGGACGCGGAGGGCAACCAGATACTGGTGCAGGGCACGGACTCGGAACAGATCCAGCAGCTGCTGCAGAGCGTCGGCGTGGTGATGCAGGGCGGCGAGGGACTGGGCGAGGGCGAAACGCTGCAGATGATTAGCGGCGACGGCAACAACCAGATGATACTGGTGCAGGGGGCCGACGGGCAGGAGCAGCTGATCGACGCGTCGCTGCTGAACGCGGACGGCAACATCGTCATCCAGCAGTCGCAGGAGGGCGAGCTGAACGCGGAGGGTACCCACATTACGACCGAGGACGGGCTGCAGATCCCCGTCTCGGTCGCGTTCACCACGGCCGGCGGCGAGGCGGGCCACGAGGGCCAGCTGACCGTGTCGGTGGCGGACGGTGGCGAGCAGCAGCTGCAGCTGCACCTGCAGCAAACGGCCGAAGGAGAGGATGGGCAGCAGCAGCAGCATCACCATCATCACCACCATCACCACGGTGGGGATGGCGGCGGTGGTGACCATCAGCAGCAGGGAGCGATCCTTACCGAGAGTGGACAGATCATCCTGCAGGCGAAGGAGCACGACGACGAGGCGACCATGAAGGTGACCGGCGAGGAGAACGGTTCGGCCATCGCCAGTGAGGACGGGGCGGCGGCCGCGGACGGCGGTGGCCAGACGAATGGTGGGGGCGCGGAAACGACGAACGGCTCGAACGGCACGACCGTCACCACGACGACGACAGCTACCCCCGGGACGGCGGGTACGAACGTCGTAACGTCCTCCAATGCCGGTGACGATCAGATGTTCAACTTTGACGAGCTGATCCAGCCGCAGATCGTCATCAAGCAGCAGCAGGTTAAATAGGTAAGTACGCCTGGTAGTACCTGGTGGTAGAGAGAGAGAGTCTGTCATTTGATTCGAATATCGTCTCCTTTTTGTAGGTCCATTAATGATAGTTTTTAGAGAGGATACGTACGACATAATCATCTTTCATATTGGGCATGGAATCCATACGGCTTCCTTTCCTCCATATACATATGGTTCACCTTGTCAGGTGCGTTTGCAAGCTGCACTTTTAAAAGCACCTCTTGGTGAGTGGCTGCCGCGGCGGCCTACATTACGGGATCCATCCGGGGCTCTCTCCGCAAGCAGCAGCAGCAACACAGCCACAACCACGTGACCTTTCCTGGTGATCCAGCAGGAGTGGCATCTGTAAAACAGAGGAAAGGACACACATACACACACATACATATAGGTTGCGGTTGCACATCCCAAGCAAAAGAGAGAAAGAGAGAGAGAGGCCGATCGCGCCACCGTGTAAATGTTATTAGCTTGTACTAGCCTTTGGTTTGTCACACGGATAGAATGCTATAAATGATGTGTGCGTGTGTGTGCATGGTGTGTGTTAGATTGCATCTCGTTACATTGTACATATTTTGGCGTAAACACACACACACACACTACTTTCTAATCTACTCTGAATTTCAAACCGTGTCGCCGTGGATGTGAAGAATGGGAGCGCGTGGACGAATGAATGAAATTCGTCGCATTAATTAGGGCGAATAATATAACGCAAATAGAAATTACACACAAATGCAGTGAGAGTGCGTAAAGAGAAGATATGGATGATCAATACGATGTTTGTTATTATGCATTCTAATGCAACACACACACACATGTGAGCTACTGTTTTTAGGAGGTGGTTGATACACGTGTGGACGAACCACTCTGTCGAAGTGTAGAAAGGGGAAGAAAATGCTGTGTGCCCGTTGAGGAACACACACACACACACACACACACAAACACACCCCATCCAGACACAGCAACAGAGCGTGTAGTTTCATTTGGAGCTTAGCTTTTCTCGATTATGAAGGGAAATTTACGACAACATGATATGATGGCAGGCGCGCGCCAGCCTGCCTGCCTGCCTACCTGTACAGGAACTTTGTTTCGGTTTGTTTTAACCGTAAGACTTTTAACGATAACAAACAAAAAAACAATGATAAAAGGACTCTGCAGTGGGAAGAGAGGGTCAATGCGGTTCAGCCAGTGGCTTTTCCCGACCGACTAGGGACACGAATTTTTAGTTTGGTTTGCGTGTGCGTATGCGTGGGAAAAGTTGCTTTAATGCAAACCGCGCAATGCTTAGGGCAAGAAGTTGCAAATTATTTTAAAAAACACATACACACACGATCAATAATTCGTTCGGGCATCATTAATAGCTTTTATTGATGACCGCAAGCGCGCGCAGGGAGTAGAAAAGAAAGAGTGAAGGGAGGAGGTGGAAGGAAGCACTATCCTTTGCACGCACGCACACGCACATACGGTATCATTTCCTATAATTTTCTCGTTCATTTACACACACACACACAAACACTCTCGGACACTTTCTTCCTTTCTTCAACTTTTTAGAAACAACCTATATTACTTTTATCATTTAAATTAATACTAATGCATATATATTAACAAAAACAAACGCTAGCTTTAAATGCGATATAAAAACAGTTATGCGAACGCGTGTGTGTGCGCATATGACTATGTTAGCATGCATGTGTGCGCGCGCGCGCGTGTGTGTGTATGTGTGGTGTGTTTGCGAGGGATGAACGAAGCCTCGAATGAATGTGGAAATCTATGGATTGTAAGTTTAATATTAGCTATTTGTTAACATACCAGAAAACGCTAGAATAATAAAGGCTCAAGAGCAGAGGAAATGCACACACACATACACTCACATTGCTTGGAACAAAAACTAGATTGCTTAGTCTTCTGTGACAGCCGGCCGGTCGTCCCTGGGCAAAATGCATGAGTTGTGAATGAGCTAAAAACGCGACCATTTTGTTTTGGATTTAAACAGATTAATAGAAGAGTGAGCTATGAAAATCTGCGAACTAGGTGGACGATACACACACACACATACGTACGCACGCACGCACACATATGCTTACATACTCTAGAGAACCATGTGCACGGTTTTTTTACAAACATCAAAGCAGGCGTTGGCAGATGTAGTGTAGGTAACAGCAGACGATAGTTGCCGCGATAAAAATGCAGGTTTCTTTTTGTTTTTTTTTCTTTCTCCACATGTGGAACGTGTCGTGTAGGTCATTTTCTGTGTGAACGTTGAATTATCGTTGGCTAAAATGAAGACAGATTCCGAGGTGTCCGACCCGATGACGTCTCTTTGTACGGTGTGCTGGGCAGTTGATAGGCTCTGTAGAGTCACAGCATCAATGTATGCTCCCTCTACATATGCTGGAAACTATCATCCAAAGATCCCAGCGCCGGGTGTTCTTATCGTTGGATGTTTGCGCGCGCGTGTGTGTGTGTTCATTTGAAGATCTGATTTGTGGCATGGTGGAATGCGGAAAATGGAGACATGTGTGTGTGTGTCTGTGTGTGGCTGCTTGGGATGTGTTTGTGTGTGCCCATGGTGTGGTTCATGGCGCTGATGGAATGTTAACAGAGTAGGCGCCACGGTGTGTGTAGAGTGTGCAAAATGTATAATAGAAATGTAAATATCAATTTAAACACCCACAATAGAACAACAGACACACGAGA
The DNA here is from genome assembly GCA_000349065.1 of Anopheles quadriannulatus. NCBI lineage: Eukaryota > Metazoa > Arthropoda > Insecta > Diptera > Culicidae > Anopheles > Anopheles quadriannulatus. Next base: position 57,858 of record KB668110.1, on the reverse strand, counting down.
AGAAGTAGGAAAGATCCTGCGTTTGCTTTAGCTAAAAGGCAACCCAACATTTTTTTTTTAAATAGAATACAGTAAAGAATATTATTAGTTTGATCTTAATCGAATGAATACACGCGCACCCATCAACCGTAGAACCGGGGAAAACATATTGCATCTTTCCTATCGTTCGATGATAACATTACATGAAGATGAGACGAACAACAGGAAGGATGTGTATCGAAAACTATATTAAGCGCCAGCTTTCGTGGGAAAGATCATCTTTTGAAAAACATAACACAACTGTCTAAAAATGACGATAGGGGGGAGGGTGGAGGGGAGTGCGTTTAGAGTAAGAGTTCACATGAAATAAGCAACTGAATTATCGTCGCTCCCCTCCCTCTCTCCCTCTTTCCCGCTGCAGGATTAGAAGTAATAGAAGAAACCAAAATATTGTTTTGAGTGTAAGCATCTATTTTCTTTTTCTTTCATTGTTGTTTTTTTTCAATAACGCCATTCGTTTGTAAAAGAACGTTTACATCATCTTTCTTTGCACGATTTAAACTCTTTTTATATTAACTGCTTAGTTTTAGTTTTACTGTCTTATCATTAGTGGTTATTAATACAGTACAATACACACATGCTTCTGAGTTCTAGTTTATGTTCTGTTTAGTTTAAAAAAATGCCGATTTAAATACGATTTGAATTTTGAAACAAACAAAAAAGGTGGTGAAATACAGCAAGGGCACCGAAAGAGAGGATGCAAAGGGCCCCAACATTAATGGGGGGAAAAAAACCGAGGAGAAATGGCGCAAGATGTTATAAAACAGAAATCGAAACAGTTTCAGCAAACAAAGCTGCTGTAAACAACCACCCCGGACGTACTTTAGCGTGTAAGAAGCAACAAACTACAAGGGAAAATCGTGTAGAAAGAGCAGAATGAGTGCTAAACACAAACACACATAACTAAGCGATAGAATTAACGAAAGGAAGGAAGGAAAGAAAGGAATGATAAAATGGAGCGAGACAAGGAAAGGGATGGTGTGGGTGGTGTGTAAAATATGAAAAAGTAAAACAGTGAGACACTTAGATTTTATCGTTTAATCGATCATTTAGAAAGGAATTATTTAAAACGGCAATCCTTTTACACTCACAAACACAAACACAACAGACCATACACAGACACACACAAAAACACATCCTTAGATGTAAAGGATTTATGCAAAATAAATGTTGCAACAATACAAGCAGAAGGATAGGGAAGAGGGATGCAATGGGAGGGAGAGAGAGAGAGAGAAAAGTGTGAGAGTAAAAGAAAAAAAGGAAACAAAAAAATAAATATTTAATTGCGTTCTTTTTTTTCTCGTTACTTCCTGTGATGTATCACCATGGTGTTAGTGCTCCCCAAGAAGCAATAGATTGTCCTAGCAGGCGGGGTGGGTATGCTATCGGCCCAAAGTATGGTCGATTACTTTATTGTGCACAGAACAGCAGCGGAACGCTCTAGAACGATTTGCCCCGAACGATCTGCCGGAACCACAGCCAGGTGGTAAAGCCGGACAAGCTGAACCACGTCACGATGTAGGAAAGATGCTCATTTCGAAGCGTTACCCGCGTCTGCCCACCGACCGGTCCGTGCGGGACGGTGCTGGCTACCGTCGCGTCGAGGTAGTACGGCTCCGACCCGCTCATTGCCGCCATCCGTTCCACATCGCGGTACATGAAGATGGCACCGCGCTGTTTCGGCGTAAACTGAGGTCGATTTTCGGGCAGCCTCACAACACCCTGCAGTTCGACCGTGCCGGTCACCTGACCTTCCGGGCGCGTCGCAGGATCGAGGTATCGTTTCGGTACCCAACCACGGTTGATTAGGATTTTATCGCTGAAATCGAGGGGATCACTGATTAGAATAAACTTTCAATTAATAGACGCTAAATGCTCTTACTCTCGTCCTTCCAGCTTAAAGGGCGTAATAACGAGGAAGCCAATCGATGCTTCTTTCTGCGAGAAAAGGCCACCGGCCGTGTGGCTATCACCGTGCTGGATGCAGGCCCGCGGCCCTAGATGAAACTCCTGATCGTGCAGGAATTGGCCGCGTACCGTAACCGTTTGGTACTCCATTTCGTTCAGAGCGGTAAGACTACGATGCAAAGAAGAATGCACAATAGTTGAATTATTATCATCGTTTCGTGCACTTTCTCTATCGTTACTTACTCGTCCGGGATCGGCACCGGGGACATGTGGATTTTGCGCTCCAGCTCGTCGATCAAACCCTCTTTCCATTGCTTTCGATACACCTGCCAGCAGCCGAGCCCGAACGTAGTGGCAGGAATGATCTGTCGAGTGAGGTAAATTAATTAAAAATAAGTCCTTTCCGTTCCTTACCAAATGCAAAGGAAATTAAGCAAGACATACCAATAGACCCCAACCGAACGGGCTGATGCCGGCGGTGCTGTCCGTGGAGGACGATTTCAGCTTCGGCGGTGGTGAAATACGTGGCTTCGTGCGTGTGTGTACGCATCGTTGGGGCACCGGATGATGGTACAGCTTGGCCGGATGCCTTAATCCCCCGCAGCTGTGGTGCCTCACCGTTGGCAGAATGTGTGCGGAAAGTATTGTTTTTAGCATTGTTTTCCTATTTTTCTTTTCTATCACACTGGGCACAAACACACACAAATACACGGCACGCGATTGCACAATCGAAAAATGCCCGGCAAGGAGTTGGCGGAGAAAATGTACGGGCAACAAAGTGTGATGTTATTGTTTTGATGCGTTTGACAGCTGGTGGTGGTTGTGAGACGGAGCAGGCGGTGAGCGGAGATAACCCTTGAATGCGTGCGAGAACACGCGACAACTGTACGTTAAGGTGCGGTTAGAGGTTGCAGCAAAGTGACATCATGATCTTTTGGCTCTTTTTCTTTGAAAAGGTGCTGAAACAGCAGGTTTTTTGCTCACAACAAAAGTGAATTTCCTCTTTCACAATATAAATATCATTTTCGATCATAAATCATAATTTAAGCTCTAAAAAAAATGCCGCTGACAACCATGAAAAATGAAGTAAAAGGGAATGAATATTAACAGAATTGGATTTTACTACTCACCACATAGCAAGTCAACCTGTTAAACCAAGCTCGTTCGGACTCATCCAGGCTCATCCCGATTGATCTGGATTTATCTGGATTCGGAGTCGATGAGTCCGGAGTTTAAATCAAAATTGTAATAGTCTTACTGCTTTTGACTTTATGTAATGGGAAGCATACGGGAAGTGCAAGGAAAAAAGGAATATATTATTGCAAGAAAGAAAATTGTTAAACTGAATTGTACATATTCGCTGCCTTAACGCACTCATCAAGAATTATCTGAACGATAATGGACAGTCTTTTTGGGAAATACCCAAGTACCACAAATCCACTAAACGACCACTAAATGGGCTCTAAACGACTCAAGCTCTCTACCAAAACGGAATATAGAAAGACTTCGTTTAGCAGACGACAAACGACCTCATACATTCTAAAAATAGCAAAAAGCTTGTGGCCCAATCTGCAGGAGAGATTCCCAAAAATGCCCCAAATAAAATGCCCCAGTCGTTTGCCGTCTGCTAAACGGAGTCGTTTAGGATACCATTGGTACCATGTTTATCCATTGGTAGAATACATGAGTTTTTGCTTTAAATTTTTCGTTTGATGCACAAAACATGACATTAAATTATTTGTTGACAAATTAAACCAAAACTTCAAATATTCATATTTACGTTACGACCAACCCCCTTTTTAGGGGACATTTATACAATTTCAATCTACCGAACATGTGTTTTCTCAATGCACTCAATATGTATGTTTCACGCCAAATGCACCGATTTGTTGTCTTCGTTTTATTAAATGTTTTGTTCGTGTTTTTTTGTTTAATATTACGTACCATTCGTACAATTCTTACACAGAGTGTGATGTGTATCTTCCGTTTTTTTTTTGCGTCCTTCCTCGTTCGTAATTCGTAAATTCCGTTTGAGTACTACCTAATAAGTGTGAAGTTTTTGATTCGTTTTAACCTGTCTCGTTCTGACGTGGCGCTTTGTTCGATGGTTTTCAACTGGTGTACCCTACCAGTGCGCGCGTGTAAGTTACTTTCGTTCCGTTCAATCATGATGAACAGGGAAAAAAGCACATGGGGTATTTTTGTTTTTTGCTTTACAAAACATTCTTGACAACAACACTTCCACACTTTTAGGGCGTTATTGCACTATTTGTTGTGTCCTGTTTTTTTTTGTTCGATTTACTTCAAATTCAAATAGTCCAACAAAGGAACCGCGATGCGTCGTGGCGGGGGTATAATTGATGGTGCAGTGGTGCTAATAAGTCTCCTCTGTCCTGTCGTATCGTGCACTGTGTGTTTGTGTGTCTTAACGTCTTATTAGAAAAATACTACTTGTTCTTAGCAAATATAACTCTATAGATGGGATATTTCATACAAAAATAAGACAAAAATGCAAAAATACTACAGCAAAAAGCTCCTAACTCTCTTTCTCTTTCTCTTCTTCTCTTTCTCTCTATTGCGTTAGAGTGACCTTTCTTACTGGTTTTAGAGGCGTACTTACAAAAACGCAATCAACATGAAGGTGAGGTTCTCTCGCTTGGCTGTAATCTAACATACATGGGCATATATAAATGGTCTACAGTAGAAGCAAAGATCGCAAAGGATGGTTAAGGGATGGAAGGATACATACAATGGGCAGCGGAAGGAAGTTACCATCATAGCATTGAGTTAGGAAATCGGGTTTATCATACGATAGCACTACCTTTGAGTATAGATTCGTTTCGATTAGCCGTACTCCACGCCACGCCCTTGGTGTCACAGCATAATCCCTAGCCTAAGAACAGCACGGCCCCGGATTCATCCGAAATTGATAAAGTCCCCCCTCCCCCTCCCCTTTAGTAAAAGGTTAGGAAGCGCAAGCAAGATGAGGGGAGCATATTGCTGAACGAGTGGCAGAGTAAGCCACAGCAGTAGTGTAGCGATATAGAAGCGGCCCGACTCCGGTGTGTATGTCAGTAGTAATACTTTCTATCCTCCGGTGGTATCGTAATGTTGTCGTCCCCAGACACACTTCCACCGGGCGTGCTGCGCGTGCGGCTCCGCGGCCGCTGCCCGAGCAAGCTTTCCACCGTGCTCGTTACGCCACCAAGGATGGCGTCGCTCTGAACGCTCGTGCGCACGGTACGCACGATGCGGCACCCGATCTGGAAGCGGTGCGGTGTCGGTGGCGGTGCTGGCGGTGGTGTCGAACGGCGCCGATGCTCTAGCCGGGACGCAGGGCCTTCCACCCTGCCCCCAGTCCCCAGTGTTGCTGCTCCTCCTGCTGCTGCTCCTGGTGGTTTCGCCGTCGTTCCGGTGCAGTCCATGCGTAGAAAGCATTGCCACCAGCCAGCGGCGGCATCGAACGCTATGCGACGGTATTGCTGCTGCTCCGGCACGGTTTCGGCGTCGGGCGAAGCGATATCACTAGCGGCACAGGTGCCACAGCTGCCACTACTAATACTACTGCGACTACTGCTGCTACTACTACTACTTCTACTATCTACGAGGCAGCAGAGCTACTAGGCCTGCGCGCTCGGGCCGTCCCCGTTCGCCGGCAGCGGACCGTGCCCGTTCGTCTGATGGCTCGGGTACGGCCGGACGGATGGGTCCTGCTGCTGCTGCTGCTGCTGGTGCGACCGTTGCAGCAACCGCTTTCCGATCGTTTGCACGTGGAACCCGATCTGCTGCAGCCGCTCGTGCGGCAGTATCTTGCGCCCGTCGAAGATGTACGCCGGCTTCATCATCGACGCGTAGATGCGCTCGTAGTTGAGACTCTGCGGGAAGAAAGCAAAAGGGACAGCAAAGGGTACAGAATTAGAAACGACCGGGCACCGTGGTTCGTGGTTCGACGAAGGATGGTGGGGCGGAAGGTTGTGGTGGTGGTGGTGGTTTGGGTTGTGGTGATCCGTCGGTTTCGACGCGGCGTGCCGGCGACAATGATGACATACGACAAACTCATCCCATTCGGTGCACACGACGAGGGCGTGCGTGCCCCGGACCGCATCGTACGGGTCGGCGAAGATCTGCACCGCGCGCTTCACGTGCTCCGGGCTCTCCGTCACCTTCGGGTGGGTCAGGTCGGCCAGGATCTGCTCCGGCTCCACCTTCGGATCGTAGATGTTTAGCTGGGCGCCCTCGTCCAGCAGCGTCCGGCAGACGGCGATCGCGGGCGTTTCGCGCGTATCGCCCGTGTTCTTCTTGAACGCGAAGCCCAGTATCGAGATGCGCTTGTCGGTGACCGTGTTGAACAGACACTCGATGATCTTCTGCGAGAAGCGCGTCTTCTGGTAGTCGTTCATGTCGATCACCTGCTGCCAGTAGGCGGCCACCTCGGGCAGGTTGAGGCCCTCGCAGATGTACACCAGGTTCAGGATGTCCTTCTGGAAGCAGCTGCCCCCGAACCCGACCGATGCCTGCAGGAACTTCGGCCCAATGCGACTGTCCAGCCCGACGGCACGGGCAACTTCCGACACGTCCGCCCCGGTCGCCTCGCACACCGCCGACAGCGAATTGATGGAGGAGATGCGCTGCGCGAGGAACGCGTTCGCCGCCAGCTTGGACAGCTCCGAGCTCCAGGTGTTGGTGGTGATGATGTTCTTCTTCGGGATCCAGTGCTCGTACACCCAGCACAGCTTCTCGATCGCAGCCTGGCCCTCGGGTGTCTGCTCGCCCCCGATCAGCACCCGGTCGGGCTTGAGCAGATCCTCCACCGCGGTACCTTCCGCGAGAAACTCCGGATTCGAGAGGATGTCATACTTGACGCCCGGTTTGTGGTTGGCCTTCAGGATGTGCATGATGCTTTCGGCTGCCCGCACCGGGACCGTGCTTTTCTCCACCACGATCTTGCTGTTCTGCGACATCTCGGCGATCATGCGGGCGCAACCCTCGACGTACTTCAGGTCCGCCGCACGGCCCCTCCCATTGCCGTACGTTTTTGTGGGCGTGTTGACGGAGATGAAGATCAGCTCCGCTTCCTGGATCGCTTTCTCGATGTCGGTGGAGAAAAACAGGTTGCGGTTGCGGCACTGGCGGACCACTTCGTCGAGGCCGGGCTGGTGGTGGAGGAGGAAATTAAAGTGGGAGATGTTAAAAATTGGAGTTTATATACCTTGTGGTGCTTAGAATTAGTCACAGATAGTCAATGCCGTGAGGGATTTAGGTAGGCCCCAAGTACGAGTCTGGTATCCAATGTGGCTTAGGTCGTGATTTTTCAGAATATGTGTTGTTGGATAGCTTTGGAACAAGCAATTAGATATCAAGAAAGTAGGGCCTGGTGTAGACAGAGGCAATCATTGATTGTTCTCTCGAATGAAATGCTGAACTTGCGATGTGACAAACCAAATGCTTTTCTAGGTTCCTGTTGCCAAAGCAGTTGTGACAGCCGAACTAGACCACCACGATCAGCCAGGTTTAAGCCGCTCCCGAATATTGAGCGAATGAGAGCGAGTGGCACCGCAAGAAGAAGTGGCCAGTTGCGATCAGTAATCGGGAGAAAGAGCACGGGATTTTTTTAACGCGCGTGTGCGCAAGAGTAAAATAAATACTTTTGCCGGATTAAGGCAAGGAGCGAGATTAACGCGAGTCTTTTATTTATCACTAGTGCGTTGTTAAAGAAACCGTCAATATTGGGTCGCAAATTTCTACAGTTCCAGTTATTAGCCACGTGAAGAGTGATAACGAATGAAAACAGCAAATTGTGACAACAATTTCGTTAGAAATGGTTCATATCCATATCAAAATCACTAATCAGTGTCATAACATAGATCCTCAAAAAGATAAATAATTCTGCAAAAACCGACACGGCAGCGACATCTTGGACGAAGTGTATTTGGATGTACCAGTTACATATCCAAAATACAGATACCGTGCTTTATTTGGCTGTCCCGTGGTACAGTCGTCAACTCGTACGACTTAAAAACATGCCCGTCGTGGGTTCAAGCCTAGAATGGATCGTCTCCCCGTAGCAAAGCCTGACTTATCCGGCTGCGTGGTACTGAATAAAGACTCGAAAGCTTGTACTGGTGGTGCATGTCCGCGTAGGTCGTTTACGCCACATAGAAGAAGCTTTACTTAGCACAGTGGTTGGTGCATGGATAATCTGGATAAACGTAAAAAATACTGAGTATGGTAACCAGATATTCCGAGATCTTGACTGGATCTAAGCGATCATATGAGCAACTATTGGAGGAGCTAAATAACTACCAAAGATGCTAAAGATAGGTTTGTGAAACCACGGCACGAGCTACGGAGTTACACGGAGTGACGGCCAAATGTGTTTGGGTTTCGAGGTCATGTAAAATCTGTACGTGCTCAAGCCTCAGTTATGATGCTATGTCTACAATATTCTCATATTGATTGTCTATTTCAATCGTCTCATGAGTATGATGATTGATTGTAAGATTCCCTATCAACCTAAGGGTTGAAGTGTGCATCTTTATGTTTCATAGATCCATAGCGCAAAAAAGTGCCATTAATTAATAACCTGTGTTGCCCTTACAACTCCATCGTACACCTTCTTGATGCTTATCTTGAGTGCAGTCGTACAACACTTCACCCCTTGGCCGTACACAAGCACCGGAACAAAGCTCCACTCGAAATGATTCATTCCTTCCCGCTGCGTTGTAAGGTCGATCGTACATAATAGCCCGGTGACGTGTCTCTGGGGGTCATGACGTCGTCTTCTTAAACATTAGCAACGATCAACCGATACATACCGGCGTAAAGAAGACGTGTGAAATCCCCAACACACACATTCACACGCCATGAATTACTAATCATCGTCACGATGATCGCAATCGAAGTGAGCGCGTAAGGCAATAATGCTTGAAGAATGCAAGATCGTTGATCGCGCTACTTGATATTCAGCACACGCAAAGATCTAGATGGGGCCAAATTAACAGGTTTACACACAGCGGACACGGTTTTCGCACTTTCTTTCGCTTACTGGAACAGTTCTGAAGCTGGTTTATAATCCAAATCAAAAAACGGTATGCAAAATCAACGATCTCAAAGATCGAAACCAGTCGTTAGATCGTGCAACGTAGCAAGGCCCTCCCTGAAGTGCTGCATCGAGAATAGCATTCAAAAAACCTCATCATCCAGTAGTACGATAAACACGTTTCCGCCGGCGGCACAGCACTATAGTCGTGTTACAGCCGCAGGGCTGTAGTCGGGTGATGTAACGTCACCGGCCACAAGCCACAAGAGCTAAACGTTTAGGAGTGATGCGCATACCACTACTTTTTTGTTGTCGTTGTCTCACTTTAGTTTCCATCCCATCCGGTCCAGTTCCAAAAAATGTTGTCTTCCTTTGGCCGCTGGGCATTGGACCAAACGGGACCGCGGACCAGAGATAGTGGGTTGGACGGGAACGAACGAAGAAGGGCTTCAAAATTATGAAACACACACACTACACCGTTGGCCTTTCAAGCTACGAACTGGGCAATCTGAAGTGTGTACACTTTCAGGGTCTGAGATTTTTGTTTTATGTTATTGTTTGAATAGACGCTCCTCGCCCCTCCTGGAGTCACAGTTCTGAGCAGGGAAAAGTGGGTCTCCAGTTGCCGCTGGCCATTGCCGCTGTTTGGGATTTTGGATGACGGTAATGACTGGTCTATTAATAGTGCCCCAGCAGCTTAAACATGAAAGCGATTTTGGAAGTTCATTTTGAGTAATACGGTTAATGTGTTCATGTTGCGCTTATCTGATGATTTTCATTAAACGCCCTCCCCCCATACCCCCCTGTCAAAGCGTGTTTGACCCCGCTGACACTGGATGGCTAGGACATAATTTGTCTTTTTAACGTACCACAGCAACATAATTGAAATCCGATTCCATCCGGTTTCGTGCCTCGTGCGCCGCGAATGGAATGGAAACAAAGCAGAAGATGTGGTGCAGAGTAACTTTGCAGCAACCACTAATTGCAAGATGATGAATGGGTTTGGCGTGGTTTTGTTGCGTTTTCCGTTTTGGTGGCTCGGAATGCTGGCTTTGGAGCTCTGTAAAGCAAATGGAATGCACAAACTGGATTGGCGACCAGTGACAACTGGTGCTCGGAGGAGACAGATGTGTGAAGTGATGCAGTTGAAGAATGGCGCGAAACAAACGTGCGCGCACTAGTGAACAGGGATATGAAGAGGAGGGATAGAAGAGGAGGTACTTTAAATCATGGCTAAGGACATGCCATTCCACAGCATTAAGAATTTAAAGTTTAAGAGTTAACGACAGACTCATGCTCATGCTTTAAACTTCTTGTCGGAATGTATGCAAGTTTGTGCAAGCACGGAACTCTCCATTTGTTGGAGTGGTCTTAAATGAGATGACAGAGTATAGATCGTTAAATGACTGTTACATAAAGCATGCTCATTTGTTAGTTCATTCAACATGTATGAAATTGTTGCAACATTTTAAAACATTGCAAAGAGATCAATGAGTACTCCTGACTTCTCAGGTTTAGAGAGAGCATCAGAGTTTTACGAAGACCAAATCTTGCTTTAATTTATTGATTTAATTGAGCAGGGAAGACGTTTTTCTCCTAATAATTGTGATAATCAAGACTTGACAAATAATTGAGATAATCAAGACTTGACTCAAACATTGAAAAAGATGAGTTAATGACATTTAGGTAACCGATTTTTTCATCGTCAATGTCATTGGGAGAACGAAACATAGTAAAAGTAGGTCAAGGACTGTCCGCGCTTCTAAAAGCCCAATTGATTTATCAAAGGGGGGGGGGGGGAGTAACGTAAAACTATCATAAACTCTTTCCTTCTATCCCATCACCGCATCCTATGAGGTATTATATGATGAATAAGACATTCTCTTCCGATCCCATACGCGATTTGAACTTATGACGGCGGATCCTTGATTTTCTAGGTCGTACGACTTCACAACTGTACCACAGGACGAGCGCACTATTGTCTAGTTAATAGGAGTTAATACGTTTGCTCAGCTGACTCTGTTTTTGGTGCTCCAGAACGAACGGAAACAAGCAAAAACGCCACACATAATGTTTAATATTTCCGGATAACAACGGAAAACCAAGGCTATTTCACAAAGCAATGGCATAAAAATGTCAACTCTTTTTAACTACTCCAAAAAGAGTTTATCGTTTGTACGAGATAAAGCTAATAAGCGAAAAACCAAGTGGAAACGCATACTCTCAGAATGCTTTCAAGCTAAATTACCATTTGCTCTATCCCGCTATCGTCAAAGACCCCGGTCGTCACATTATCCCGGTCGTGCATTATCATCATATCCCGGCTGTTCTTGCACAAGGCCACACAGCATACGCACAGAAAGCGATAAGATCTGTGTGTGTTTCAAAAGTTGGAGCTGTGTGCTTTGGAAGGCCAAATTTATCGGACAACAGTTTTGGGCCAAAAATAAAGTGGCCAGGAATTACAGTTTTGATTTGCTTGTACAGCGGCGGTACGATCAGTGTGGCGCTCATCTCAAAACCTGCATATATGCGCAAAATTCTGAGAAGGATGGCAGGAAGCGAACTGAATCGAAACGTAAGAATCACATCACACACACATCAAGAAAAAGGCAACACATGTCATGGCAAAGGAAGACCACCGACAGACAACTCGATCTGTCTCGTTCTTTTAGCTTCTTTTTGGGGGGATTTGCCATAAGTATGTCATCTATGCCAGGGGCAGGCAAATATTTACTTATCCGGAGTTACAGCCGCCTCGCAAATACAGCTCTATTAATACTCCAAACCTTCCCCGTTTAAACCATCTTATCAAACAAAATACACGCGTTTGCATCGCATCCAATATCCCATTCTCTAACACTGTGTTGACGAAATTTGCCACCGAGCCAACCAACCAAGCCTTGCCCTGCCCTAGGCCTTTTATCAAACACAGATTAAATTTCTAATCGGCTGCGCCATTCATTCGCTTGCCGAAACACACAAATTGCCCATACAAATAAACAAAAAAAAAGAAGTTCGCATAAGCGCATAAATTACGTATTATGCCACATCCGTCCCGTTATGTTTTCTTTTCGCCTACCTCCTCCATCTTCTACTAAGCTGATCGCGTGACGATCGGCTTTACACACGTTTCTCCACTACGACGACGCGCTGTACCGGTTGATCTTCTGGGGTTTGGTTTGATTTTTCTGCTGAATCGTTTGAATATTTTTGTGCCCAAATTCGCAGACCACAACTGTGCGCGCTCGGCACGTTCAAAGGCATGGCCACCGACCTTAACCAACATATGGAAATGAGAGGGGAGTTTCCTTCTTCGCCCATCCTTGGCGCACGCCCCTTGCAAGCATTTGGGGCGGCGTTTATCAACCTTGGAATTGACCACCTTGACGGACGCGTGTAGTGTCGCAACGGCCCAATCCCCGCATATCGGCCGTATTTGCGCCATCCTTTGGCTTACCTCGTAAATTGGCAGCTTGTCCGAGTTCCACTGGGCTATCCGCTCGGTGCTACGGTCGACGACCGTGATCTGGATGTCGGGGCACTTGAGCGCCATCACGCTGCACGTCGGCCCGCCAACGTAACCAGCGCCGATGCAGCAAATTTTGGAAATGACCATCGTGCCTGCTTCCGCTTTCTGCTCTTTGGCACACACTAAATCACACCACCAAAGCACCAAAGATCGATTTAGATTAGAGGATATGTGTTTGTGTAATCACTGTTTTGCCCACTGGTAGTGTCACTTTTGCCACCGGACCAGCAAAGGACCACACGAAAACGCTCCTCCCAAACAAGGGCCACGTGGCGTACGTTTGATGATACGCACAACTCGTCTTTCGCGCGCGCAAACACACTCGATATGTTGGCTGGTTTAGCGTCTCGTTCAATCACAGGCCTGGCGGTTAGGAGGTAAATGGCTACTCGGTCGCGGACGGGTCAAAGCTGCTGCGTTCTGTGGCGTATAGTCGACAATATCCACGCAGGTTCGCGCATCCAATCAACCCGAATGCCTGTCCACGACTGATGCCGACGCTGCTGATGATGTTACTGACGATGACGACGATGCTGCCGCTGGGGCTGATGTCGACAGGCGTGCGCGTCTGGCGGGTGCGCGACCATTCCCCACTGTCGCTCGGGCTGCTGCTGCGACGTGTCCAACGATCAAGTGGGGCGCGAGGATCGACGGCTTTCTGCGGGGGGCTGCTCTGGAAGTAAGCAAAAACAAAAAGAGAGCAAAATTAACGAACGAAATGAAAAGAGAACGCTGAAATAGAGAGAAAAAAAGCACCCGCAAGCTCATCCTTCGCGCACTCGGGAGGGTCAGTCGTAAAGAGATCACAACAGCATAACTTTTTATTATCTTATACGGCGTCGTTGTACAACTATATCGGTTTCCATTCTCTCCAAAGGCTTCACAGATTGCGTCGTGTGTGTGTTTTTCTTCCTCTCCCAAACAGTCATCAATCGTTGAAGCTAATTTTTAAGAAAAGGGAACACGAACCTTCCCTTCCTTTCTCGACTGGGAATCCTTTTTGCCCAAAAATTAAACAAACTCACAGCGAAAAAAACCCCTTTTCTTGGTGACCTTCTTCCGTTTCGGGTGTGTGTGTGTGTGTCATTAGTAAATTTCGTAGTGTTTACCTTCCACCGAATCGAAACTTTGGCCATTATGCAATGCGTTTAGATGTTTGGAGCGAGGAGCCGCCTTTAACCTTCCCTTCTGGTGAACACGTACGTGCATCTCTCGTGCCTTGTGGTACGTGTGCGACCGCCCGGGGGGGGACGTTTTCAGCTCATAAAACTTTGCAGGTAAATAGAAAGTTAGAGAGAAGATGCCAGAGAGAGACAGAGGGTGGGGGGAACCACACGATACGTGCTCAACGTGCGTGTCGTCGTCTTGCGCGGAACGATGATGAACGTTCCCCAATAAATGTGTTTTTCTTACGAGTCTTTTATCCTGCATCCCTCTACTCCAGGGGTCGGCAACGTCTGGCCCGCGAGCAAAATCTGTCTACCCCTCGAGAGAGACAACTCAATTGACATTTTCGAGCAGGGATTATCAAGTGTTCGAGATATATATGATCTATCTTTCGTTTTACCGCCAGGCCAACACCTAATGTACGCCGACGATGTAAAAATATTCGCTCCAGTTAGAAACGACAGTGACAGTGACGCCTTCAAACGATCCTTGAGAATCTGGATAGCTGGTGCAGCAGAAACGCCCTCCAAGTGTGTGCTGATAAATGCCAGTGTATATC
>KB668110.1:0-43115 GCA_000349065.1 Anopheles quadriannulatus | reverse complement strand
ACCCCATTATACGTATGTCCCTCGAGTTCAATGAAGTGTTAGATTTGTTCGATTTTAGTATGTCTACTTCTACGTTCAAGGAGAAATTGCGTCTACGTCACATTTAATGTTAGCTAGAGGTCTATTTATATGTTATAAATGATCACTGATCACTTTAATTTAATTATAAGGTAGCCGATTAGACACGATGGTCCGTCGGTTGTGTATGAAAAATAAATAAAATAAAATAAAATAAATATATCTCTTGAATTGCACCAGTTTAAGGGATTTAATAAAAAGCCCTAAAAAATTGACTGTGATGCAACTTTTCTGTTGCTACCTTCTGGTTTTGTTGACAAAATAAGAAAAAAATACTAATCTAAGCACACACACAAACTCTTGGCGCTTTCAAGCATAGCAGATCACATGTAAATTAATAATTTCAGACTTTTCGAGCACTCGAGTCGAGCGAGCATCCATGAAATAACAATTTAGAACAAATGTCAAATGGGAATACAGTGAACCCTCTCTTATTTGACACCTCTCCAATTTGAAAAACCTCTCTTATTTGAACATTTTGCACAGTCCCTTGATTTCCAGTACATTTTTGTTCCTCTAATTTGGAAAACCTCTGAAATCTGTGTCCCTCTTATTTGTGTATGGTGTTGCCATGGTTATTGAATGATGTATGCTCAAATTGGCAATCGTATGCACAGTTTCCTATAGCAACAGTTAAGGCTACATACTAAATGTTCTGTTTCTTTCTATTTTGTATGAACATTTCATTCACTTTCAACCTCTCTAATTTGAAAACCCCTCTTATTCGACAGTTCCTTCGCCTCTCAAATAAGAGAGGGTTCACTGTATTATCGTGACTTGGGTTCAACGTTTTGAACCACCAACGGGAACATACATTTATACCAAATCATTATTTAATTAAACTAGATTTTTAAATAAGCATTCGTCTCATTTCATTGAAAATTGTATCTTAAACCTCAATACTCATAAACAGCACAAATAAACTATTTTTTTGCTCCATACATCGTGTGGTTTTTTGTGCACCTTTTCAGAGATTCACTGTCAAGAATTGACTTTCAATATAAATGTTTCTTTTTTCATCTTTTAAAGATACATAGCGAAGTCTTGTTTGTAGTCCAATAAAGCTGTTTTCGACCAAACTGAAATACTTTGACACATTTTTATCAAATGCTCGTTTAGCTGGATGCTTTTAAAGCTGTACACGTTTCAACACGTCCTTGAGAATTAATGACAATTGGCTAGATGTGGCCAACATTACACTTTACCACTCAAAGAGGTTGTACTTTACCTTACCTTATTAAAGGTTGTATCGACTTTTTTTTCTTCAGTACAACAACCGCTGGCGGTCAAGGCCTGTCTGTACACACTAGTGAAGTGGAACTTGGCTTTCAGTGACTTATTGTTACCATAGCAGGATAGTCAGTCCTACGTATCGGGGCACGGTCTATTCGGGGCTTGAACCCATGACAGGCATGTTGTATCGACTATATTGAGGATTTTTTTTTCAAAGGTCTCCCAGTACACTTTTACATCACATTCTGGTTGATGTTGGTTAAGTCAAAGCAATTGTTTGGAAACAAACTCACATTTTCCCTCCAACAATTGATTTGCAAGTTGAACATTATGGTAAGAGATTAATTACCTTTTCAACGGCTTATGCAATGATTGTTCTAGGTTCTAGGTCTTAAACATAATAGTATTACCAATAAAAATGCCAATTGCGAACTGACGTTGATGTATTGTATACGGTGGAATTTACGCAAAAGTGTACGTTCAGCTATTCTTAAAATGATAAATACTAAATAGATCATTGTGTAATTTTCATGAAAAAATCAACAGTTAATACTGTTATTGATTCTTCAATCCGACCCATTACATTAAAAAGTTTGCCGACCCCTGCCTGTAGCCCAATCACCGGGCATCACGAGATAGGTGTCGTTGACTCAGCGCTTATGTAGTGCGCAGACCGAATAGTTCAGGTAGCTTCACCCGAATCGATATCACATCGTACACAACCAACCGTCCGGTCAACCGATATGATCGCTGGTTTGGGCGTTTGGGCCACTACTCCCCAATGCCTTTGGTTTTAATTGCCGCAAATTGAACATTGCAGCATTTTTGGGGGGGGGGGGGGACGGGAGTGACACACGCACACATACAGCGAACACATTCATCCATAATTCACACGTTGAAGATGTGAAGCTTAGGAGTGGTCAGTTTTGAAACATAGCACGGGCGGACGGGGGAATTATTATTGTGTTTTAACGATTGCGTAAGTTTCAAACAAACATATCATGGTGCGGAAGAGGTGCCCCCCATCCACCCCATATCGCTGCTAGAAATGGAAAGGGTGCGTGAGTGGGTGAAAAGCTTTTGCAACCCCCGGGTGGTTGTCGCTTTCATTAAAGCTCGGTAGTAAATGTGTAACAGGACGGGCACAACACAGATCATGTGGTGCGAGGGTTTTTCGCGCCATTTCGCAATTTTTTTCAGCCAAAATTTTTTTCAGGCGTTTTAGAAGCGATTTTATCTGTCTTTTTCCTTTGTGGATGACATAATCGTAATGGGCTGTGTTATAGTGCCGGCTCATTGCACACCGCTTGTAATATGAGCAGCAGGTACGATGAAAGACGGTGCTATACAAAGCTTTACATAAAACAATTAACAAGATTGACCTTTACCATCCGTCCGTCTGGGCCAGTTCGGAGAGAGAGAGAGAGAGAGAGCGACAGAACAACAATTCCAATCAACGCGCCCCGCACGCAACGGAACGTTTAAACCGAAACGCCAATGAATGAAAACGTACAGGAAATAAGTTATGTTGCGGTGCGGCGTCGTGCAGTTATGTTGGCCCCAGTCGCCCCAACCCCCTTTCCGGCTCATCATCGAAACAAGCAAACACGGGCATGTTGCGATGCGTTAAGCTTTGGGAAAAATGTAAACCAATCCAAGGACATAAGCTTGTGTGTGTGATGGTTCAAGGATCGAATCCCAATACATTTGAAATCACATCACAATTTCAGCTCCACTTGTGGTCGTGCAGGGAGGCAGAAGAGACCCTAACCCCCCCCACTCCCTTCCCAAAGCGGAAGAAGAGTTATTGCAACGGTTAGAACGGCGCCCGTGCGCCGTTTCTCAAGGCCACCAGTTCAAGAACACCTATCCCCACATGCCGTCCGGTTTAGAAGTCGGTGGGTTTCGGTGCGGCAAAGAAGGGCAAGGGAGAGAAAAAAGGGGTAACTAATAAGGTGGATGACTACTACCATCACCACCACCTCTACCACTGCCACCGTCGTAGTACCGATCGATCGGACGCTTTTGATTGGAACTACGCGCACCGAGAGGCAAACGGGGGCTCGGTTCTCGGCGTTTTGCAATTCCCGCAGAGCAGCAGCAGCAGCAGCAAAATGACACGAAACGCAGAAACCCGTTCCCAAAGCTTTATGATTCTTTTGCTTCCACCCCACACAGGGGGAGTGTGAGGAGTAGCGGTGGGAGCTCGGAATCGGACCTACCCGATTCCGATTCCGTGTTCGGAATCAATAACGGGGCCGATTCCGATGCTGGAATCGATTCCGATTTCGGAGTTGAATCTGGAATTGATTCCGGAATCCGAATAGGATCGTTTACAATTAAATTTTGATATTTAGCGGTTATTAATACGTAGCATTATTGGATCCAAATGTGTCTTCTTATGGAGATTGAACTCCAATTTTGAAGCCGATTCTGATTTCGGAGCCAATTCCGATTCCAGAGCCGATTTTGATTCCGGAGCCAATTCCGGAGCCGATTCCGGAATCAATTCCGGAGACGATTCCGGAACTAATTCTGGAGCCGATTCCGATTCTGTACCAGATTCCCGAACCAATTTCAGAACCGATTCCGGAGCCGATTCTGATTCTGGAGCCAATTCCGGAGTTGATTACGATTCCGGAGCCGATTCCGGAATCAATTCTGAAGCCAATTCCGATTCTGGAACCGATTCCGGTGCCGATTCCGGAATCAATTCTTGAGACAATTCCTAAACTAATTCCGGAACTTTGGATCCAGGTCCAGGTCCAGATAACTTTGGAGCTAGCCGGAATCGATTCCGAGGAAAACTTCATTTTTCCCATCACTAGTGAGGAGGGCGTTAAAGTCCCTATGTACTGCCGCTATTGCATGTCCAATGCTTGTGTCGCTACCCCCGGACCGCCCCCGCCGATGCATCCGTTTGTCCAGCCAACCCCCCCGGTCCCGATTGGTGTTCCAATGCGACCTTCTCGAAACGAAATCGTGCCACCCGTACTGGTCCGGGGTAGTGAGGTAGGAAGGGAAGGGTCAATCGTCTACTCCCCGCTACCAGGGAGGGTGGTATGTATTATAAGCCACGCGCAACCCTCCGACTGGTCGTTCGGTATTTTTGGGGGTGTAGTCACCCTTCCCGCCGGCGTCCCCCCAGGCTGCGTGCATTGGAGTGGCCTTGTCCCACACGGAATGACCGTCAATTGCTCGTGGCACTTCGGTGTCGGTGTGCATGTACTAGTGCATCGGTCAGCCGTACTGCAGTCCCAACGCGTGGAACCTGCAGGGTGCAATGGGTGCTGGTGAATGCATCATCGCATGCTTTGGGTGCAGCTGGCCGTGCGGGTGTGAGTGGCGGATAGTTCCGTTTTTCAATTTCCTGTACCACGCGCACCCCTTTCCGCCCCTTCTCTGGATGACAGTGAATCGTTTATCAGCAATTTACTCTCCACTGCCACAGCATTTACCAACAAACTAGCTATCACTATCACCACAAAAAACTAGCCATGGCAACCGGAGGCGGGCGAGGGCCCTCTAGCTGTGTCCGGATCGTGTTTACTGAGATTCCAAAGCAACCGGGAGTGCGGGGGCTTTCAACTTCTTTCCAATTATCTTCCGCTTCTGCTGGCTCGAACGAACACGAATCGCGCAAAGAAGTCGACAATTCATCTCGCGAGGTGAATCCCCTCCCCAGCCGCGGAGGGGCTTCCATTTTCACAGTCACGCGCCCCTTCTTTCATTGTTTACCTTTCTGGCTGCAAGAAGGGATGTTACTGCATCAAACCATCAACTGGGGCATTATACTCTACTTTTGGAGGCAAACACTAACACTACACTTTTGCTACCCACTACCCACCACCGTAAATAGGTGGCCAAGACCGCGGCAGAACACCTACAAAAACCGAACCGAACCGAACCGAAACTCGCGATGATACTTGCGAATGAAACCTCGAAAACCCGCACAAGAACCGCAGAACGGGCCGCGTTTGTTTAGACTGAGCAATTGTGAGAGAGAGAGCGAGAGCGAGAGCGAAACTGACCACAATTGTTTCTTCATCCTCCTCTTCTTTGCGGTTGCGTGTGTGCGTCGTGTACGCGGTTGACGTTTCGCAAAACTGACGTTTGTCAGCTGTGCTTGACAGCTGGCAAAGTTTGGTGTTGCTGTTTCTCCAAAAAGTTGTATGAAAATGGTTACACAAATTGATTTGGAGTGGGTTTTCATATAAAGGGAGAGACGATACAAATTTCCACACAAATGGCCATTGGAATGCAACGGAATCAAAGCATTAATTTGTTTGTTTTTCCCATTCCTCCAGTTTGACGTTTGGTCCGTGCGGGACCGGCGCGGACATAAAAAAAGGTAAACAAATCGATTGCACAAGCACATGTGTTCGCAGTTTGGGTACTAGTCGTGTTTTAGTTTGTTGTAAAATACTGCTAAATATTCGCACAAATGGACCAAAGCAAAGAGCCGGCCGTTGCCAAAGAGGCGGTCCTGCAGGAAAGCTCCAAGCTGCCGGAAAACACGCCACAAATCCGTGGTTACGATTGGAACGAAGGCTACAGCTACGAGAAGCTGTTCAGCTCGTACGTGCACAGCGGCTTTCAGGCGACAAATCTTGGCAAAGCGATCGAAGAAGTGAACAAGATGGTAAGGTTCTTCCTGCACCAGACGAAACGTTTTGCTTCTTGATTTGTTTACATTTGTTTTCCTTTTTTGTAGATAGCAGCTCGTCGTGTACCACTCGCTGAGGATAAACTGGACCAGTACGAAGAGGATGAATTTATCAAGCGAAAAAACAACTGTACCATTTTCCTCGGCTACACCTCGAACATGGTGTCGGCCGGGGTGCGGGAAACGATTCGCTTTCTGGTGCAGCACCGTATGGTGGACTGCATCGTAACGACGGCCGGCGGCGTGGAGGAGGATCTAATCAAATGTCTCGCCCCAACGTACCTCGGATCGTTCGAGCTGGCCGGTCGGGAGCTGCGCGAGCGGGGCATCAATCGGATCGGCAACCTGCTCGTGCCGAACGAAAACTACTGCAAGTTCGAGAACTGGGTCATACCGATTCTGGACGAAATGCTGGCCGAGCAGAAGAGCAAGGGCACACTGTGGACACCGTCGAAGGTGATCGCCCGGTTGGGGGAGAAAATTAACGACGAATCGTCGATCTACTACTGGGCGGCAAAGCATCGGATTCCGGTGTTCAGTCCTGCCCTGACCGACGGCAGCCTGGGCGACATGATGTACTTCCACTCGTTCCGCAATCCGGGCCTGGTAGTGGACATTGTGTCGGACTTGCGGCGCTTGAACACGATGGCTGTAAAGGCGGTCCAGTCGGGTATTATTATTGTTGGCGGTGGCGTGATCAAGCACCACATCTGCAACGCAAATCTGATGCGCAACGGAGCGGACTTTTCGGTGTTTGTTAACACGGCGTCCGAGTACGACGGGAGCGATAGTGGTGCGCGTCCGGATGAGGCCGTTTCGTGGGGCAAAATTAAGAAGGATGCAACGCCGGTCAAGGTGTACGCGGAGGCTAGTCTGGTGTTTCCGATACTGGTCGGGGAAACGTTCGTGAAGGATCATTATCGGGAAAATAAAACAAACGTTTCCACATGAAACAGCTGGTTGAATCGTTGCAATTACAAAGTGTATTTAATATCGTCTTTGCTTCCAAATTATAAGCAATCTGTCTCAAAATTCGTACAAACAAAAGATATTATGATTTTCAACGTAACACTGGACACAGAAAAGTCTTCCAGCACGAATAATTGCCTTTTTTGCAGAAATTTCATTCCATTTCTACCGACAAAAATTCAAATCGAACGATTGGCTGAGCATTTTCACCGGGAGCCTTCAAATGACAGCCGAACGATGCTCGCCGCGAGAAAGGGCCGAAGTTTGACAGCTGCTCAGCTCGCCGTAAACAAAGGTGCGTGACTTCCACGGAAAGAGTGCACAAACAATAGCAAACAGAAGCGCGACGAAATTACGGTGCATTATTTTTACGCATTTAAAGACTAAATCTGTCCGACTTTTCAACCATTCCTCTACAACACTTTTAAGGTAAGTTTGGTGAACAGTTTTAGTTAGAGTCTAAGTTTGCTAGAGGGTTCGTTCGTTATCGTTTGCCCGTTCTTCTTGCAACCATCCTCGAATGGGTGCGTCGCTCTACGGTTTGTTGACCCTTTAAGCTGATACTTTTAGGCTGCACGGTCTGCAAACTAAACACTCAAACGTAGGTAGGGTAGGAGGTAGGAGGAGTGTTAGCGCACCGGGGACCGTGTTGCCGTGATAATGCATTCGTGCATAATCCATCCCGATGGGCGGACGGGGAGTGTATGCACCACGTAGACGAAAGCAACCATGCATGAGAAGGCCTGCCACCTTCCTCCTCCCGCTTCTCGGCACAAAAGTGTTGTGAAATTGTTGCGTTGAAAGCTGCACCCCGTCCGTGAGCTGCTGCAGATGTATGTTTTCTATTGCCTTGCCCTGTTTTACTGTCGCTTTTCCCTGTTTTCAATGTTACCCACTGTGCCGTTCCTTGTAAACCCACACACAAACACTCTCAAATTTTACTATGATGGAAATACGTTCTTTTTTTTCGGCTCTCTCCGCTTCCGCCCATCGCGCAAATACCCACCGTGCGGCACAGATGTGTGCCTGTGTGGCGATCATCGGCAAGGACAATGCGCCACTGTACATCGCGACCGCGAACGTGGATAAGGAGATCGCGCTGCAGTACCAGGTCCACGCTTCGCTCGATGTGATCGATGAACGGTGCGCCACCAACCAGAAGGCGGCGGCCGACGGTCGCGAGCTGTACCTCGGTTCGCTCATCTCGACCGAGCAGTACAAGATCTATGGCTACGTCACGAACACCAAGATCAAGTTTCTGATCGTGATCGACGCGACCAGCACGTCCTCGTACCGGGAGAACGAGGTGCGGGCCATGTTCCGCAACCTGCACAACCTCTACACGGATGCCGTCTGCAATCCGTTCTACACGCCCGGCGATCCGCTCACGTCCGCCAGCTTTGACCGGGCGGTACGGGGCATCATCAGTGCCAACTGAGCACGAGGAAACGGGAAATGTATTAATTTGTTCAATACAAATGTTTGTACTAGCTTAAGCTTATTGCTAATAAATGCGGCTAATGTATATTAGTGAGTAAAGTTGAAGCGTGTGTGTGTGGGGGGAACGGCATTTGTGTGGAAGCGTGAGAAGCAGACAAGGCATAAAACAACCTTTAAACTAACATCTCTATAAAGAAGTTTAAAAAAATGGATCTAAAAGGTGCTCAAATTGCGAATTACATACGAAACAGTAACGCGCTACAGGAACCAAACATGTGATTTTCCACACTTTCCAACTTTAGCTGCGCCCTCGTCCCCGTCCTCCGCTCGCTTCGCCGAGCTGCGAAGAAGGAAAACGATATTCACCTCCCTCCAACCTCCATCCAGTAATGCCATTCATCCCATCGGAAGTGACGCTCTCGGTGGCGGGGGCCGGGGCCGCCACCGGTCTGCTCGGTTCGATCGTGCTGCTGCGACTGTACAAGCTGCGCAAGTGGGGCTGGGTAAGGTCCAACTTTTCCCTGCGCGGCAAAACGTTCGTCATCACCGGTGCCAACACGGGGCTCGGGTACGAAACGACCAAAGCGCTCGTCCGCCGCCAGGCGACGGTCGTGATGGCGTGCCGCAACCTGGCCAAGGCGAACGAAGCGATCGGCAAAATCCACACCGAGCTGGGTGCCGTTGCGCCCGGTGCGCTAATACCGATGGAGCTGGATCTGGCCTCGTTCCGTTCCGTACGCAGCTTTGCCCGGGAGCTGGTGCGCACCGTGCCGCAGCTGTACTGTCTGGTGAACAATGCCGGGCTGGCGGTAAGGACGCCCGAGTTTACGCGCGAACACTACGAGGTCCATTTCGGGGTGAACCATCTCGGCCAGTTTCTGCTGGTGGAGCTGCTGAAGGAGCGGCTGCTCGAGCAGCGGACGCGTGTGGTCGTTGTGTCGTCGCGTATGCACGAGATCGAGGCGGAGATCGGTTTCGAGCAGCTGGGCCGATGGGTTGAGTATGGCAGTCGGCTGAACCGGCTGTACAACAACTCGAAGCTGATGAACTTCTACTACGCCCGGGAGCTGTACAAGCGCGGCTACAACGTGCACGTGCTGTGTCCGGGCCTGTGCCATACGGACTTTTTCCGCCACTACGAGCCGAAGTGGTACCACTATCTGGTGTTTTCGCCCATCGTCTGGCTGATGCTACGGTCCGGTGAACAGGTACGCGGAGGAGGAGGACGGAGAGCCCCAGCGCGTCGTCCGGGCGAAAGCTAATCGAAGCGCCTCTCCCTCTCTCTTCTGCAGGGGGCGCAGAATATAATATACGCAGCAACGGAAAGTGTGACCACGCCGGACCGTAACCCGGTGAGGGGTTACTTCATCTCGAACGTGAAAATGCGCCGCTCCAAGTTTCACTTCGACGAGGAAACGTCCGTTCGGTTGTGGAACGAAAGTGTGCGTGCGATTGCGGACGCGGACGCCAAGTCGGTCGAGCAAAGCGTTACCGAAAGCACCAGAGACGCACGCAGATCCTAGTGGCGAAGGATATAATTAAGACTGTTGGGATTGTTGGTTGTTATTGGTACCTTACAGGGGTTTCCAGAGGTTCTCATAGTTGTGGGACACTCTTTCCTTGACTCTTACTTATGGGAAGTGAACTTCATATGATGGAAATTGGACTCTATGGCAACCTCTTTGAACAGGATGCTTGGAATTTCTTATTGGATTTGTCCAACAAGCGTGTTATAGAGCCCAATTCCCATTACAGTAAGTTCAATTCAAGAAGGAGGTAATAAAGTGTCCCACAGCTATGGAACTCCTGGAAAACTGTGTACGATTGGTGATGGAATGGCATATATTGGATGAGGGTTTCCGGGGAGGTGAATCTTTTTCAACGGTTTATGGGGTTGTAGTTAGTTGTATTTTTTATGAGGCTTTTTAAAGAGATTATAATAACCAGCTCGAATGTACTTACCTGAATTAACACACACACACACACACACACAAGGGTGTACAAGCCGGGTGTGCAATTTCTATAACTTTTGGGCTAACCTGTTGCCTTGTCGTTACCACCTCACCACTCACCAAATGTAATCGTATATCGTCTTGCAGCAGCTGGTCGGTGTTTTTTTGGTGGGTTCTAATGGTGACCAGCAGTAGTAGTGGTGAACGATAACAAACCCGTACACATCAATCTCAAACCATGGATAAGGAACCGAGCGCAGCGTCCGACCGGCAGGCGTACGACGACAGTCCGGCAACGCAGAGCGAATCTTCGTCCGCATTGGGCTGGCTGCTGCTGTACAGTGTGGCCATGTTTACGCTGCCCTTTGCGGCCTTCTACAGCACGCGGTACGCCCTGACACACTATCTGCACGTGGGCGGGTTTGCCAATACCTGCGGCTCGGTCGTGGCGGCGGTACTGGTGGTGAACGTGATCATCTTCCTGTACGCCGTGCGTGGATATGAAGATGCGAAGGATGACGACAACAACCACGAGCCCACGACGGAGGAAGGCGACGAACGCAAGGATGAAGCTAAAAAGTCGAAGTAGATATTAGTGTACATACACGGGGCCGTATTTCTCAACACGGTGACATCATTCCAACTGGTTAGGGAGCATTGATTGAGGGCGAGTTTGAATTGTGAGACGTTATCGGTAGGCTGTATAGAATGTAGAAAGGAATGTAATAAACTTACTGTACGAAAGTAGCTTCCTTCCAGCACGTGTGAACTTCATTTGTCAATTGGTTGATGACAGGCACACTGACAACATTGCAATCCGTGTCGCCAAGGAAACGACTCTGAGCGCGCGCTAGATCCAAACAGTAACCGCGTCATGCAGACAGACTGTTCGATTACTAATTGGTAAACACGCGTGTACTTTCTCCCCTTTTCTATAGGAAACGCAACATGTCTGCCTCACTGCTCTACCTCCTCGTGCCGGTCGGTGTCGGCGCCAGTCTGTACGTGATCCGCAAGCTCCGGGAATTGCAATGGGGCTGGGTACGCAACAATGCCCCGCTGCGCGGCAAAGTGTTCATCATAACCGGCGCCAACACGGGGCTCGGGTACGAGACGGCCCGGGCCCTTGCCGCCCGCCAGGCCACGGTCATCATGGCCTGCCGCAGCATGGAACGGGCCGGTGAGGCGATCCGGCGCATCCGGCAGCACACGCCCGAAGGGGAGCTGATACCGATCGAGCTCGATCTGGCATCGTTCGCTTCGGTTCGCGATTTTAGCGAAGCGATCAAGAGCCGCTACCCATCCTTCGACTGTCTCATCAACAACGCGGGCCTAGCGATGCAGACACCGACCTTCACGAAAGAAAACTACGAAGTGCACTACGGCGTGAACCATCTCGGCCACTTTCTGCTGGTGGATCTGCTGAAGGACAACATACGGGCGAATGCGGCCCGCATCGTGATCGTCTCGTCGAAGATGCACGAGCGCGCCAAGATCGATTTCGACAACCTGGGCAAGTGGGTGGACCGTGCGCGTGGCGAACGGACCAACAGTCTGTACAACAACTCGAAGCTGATGAACTTCTACCACGCCCGGGAGCTGTACAAGCAGGGCTACAACGTGCACGTGCTGTGTCCGGGCCTGTGCCACACGGACTTTTTCCGCAGCTACAACCCCAAGTGGTACCATTACGTGCTGTTCTCGCCGATCGTGCTGCTGTTTTTGCGCTCCGCGCGTCAGGTAAGTGCAGCCGGCATAGATATAGGATCTATGAGGGAGAGTAACGCAAGAGAAATCATGTTTTTCAGGGCGCTCAAAACATCATTTACGCAGCCACGGACAACGTGAACACGGAGGAAAAGAATCCAGTTACCGGGTATTTCGTCACGAACGTCAAGCAAACCAAATCCAAGATGAAGTTTGACGAAGAAACGTCCGAGCGGCTGTGGCGCGAAAGTGTTAAGGCACTGAACGCTTAAGGAAGCGTTCCATTTTTTTTTGTGGAGCTCACTATCAGGTGGTGGGAAACAAAACGTTCGTTACCCATTTGGCTATCTCCATCATTAGAATACTCTCGCCAGAAAGTTTGCTCAGAGTTCTGCTGCATTTTCTTGCACGTTAGTCATTAATAAATGCTTCATAGCGGATGCACTATGAATCTTCTATCTCAATTTTGTATTTTGGATTGTTATCATTATTATCATAGTGATCATCGATGATGATTTGAACGACCGTGACTGCATCGAGAACAATTTCTTGAATTTGATTCAGTTTTTGAATGATTTACTACACCAGCAAAGGTATGAGTTCAGTTGATGTACCATGATCCAGATCGAGATAAGTTACAAGGTCAGTTAATAGGGTTGAGATCTACCGTTATTAGACTGAGATCCATCTTCCCACTTCCACTATCTTTATCTCTATCTATATCTTCCAAGAAGTCACCATAAAGTTGTTGGAAATACATTACACTATCCTCTATGATCATCCAAGATTACGAGTAAATATGATATCTTGAAGATCAGTTCATGTGCCGGGTTACGTCTTGTATCCTCCTCCATGAAAGGTTCGAGATCCGCTCACGGACAGGAATTTGCAAAAATCTTCCAGCATTATCTAAAACCACTAGAAGTAACTTCATTACAATATCTTCCAACTACCTCCAAATTATTCCATCATATTACTTTTGGCTGCATCTTCCAAGATCTCACCAAAGGTAATTCCAAACACAGTACACCATCTTCTAGGATCGTTCAAGGTCACGAGTAACTACATTCCAACTTCATCCAATAATCGAATGGCTGATATGGATACAATTCTTGAAGTCTTCAAGACAGTCGGTAGACAGGAGTCATTTCTTCGATACTCCAGATTAGTTCCTAAACCAGAGGTATAGGTTCGGTATCAGTTCATGTAACAGGTTCTGTAGCAAGTTCATCCATAAGAGGTTCGGAAGCAAGTACCAAGAATAGGTTTAAACCATCTACAACATACATTAGGGATTGTTTTTAAAATTTTAATGATATATTTTTACTTCTTAATAGTTGGTTTTGTCGGTTGCTCTTCTCACAATTGCGTCACAAAGTTCGTCCGTATGGTTTTTGTTATGTTGTGGTTTTCATATTCTTTTGTTTCATTCTTAACCCTTTGCATGATCTTTTATCAGTTTCGTTTAAGTTTTAACCGTTTTTTTTACTTTCCTTCACTTGGTTGTTCTGCTTTTTATTCACTGAAGAGTGCATTGATGTCTTTTTATTTGGTTTCTCTCTGTTTGTCTGCTTGCTTCATTTGCTTTAACGTTATATGTAACATTTCGTACCTTTGTCTGTCCGCTCCTGTGTTTGCACACTTCCCTTCCTCTCCCTGGCATATCCATGCGCGACAAAGTTTTGCAACAGTTTTAACACTATTTAAGTTAAGAAAATGGGGGAGGGGAGCGAGAAAACACATCTACACAGGTGGTGGTGTGCTACTGTCGACGATTTGATACGGAAACCAACGTGAAAAGGGAAAACAAAAACTCACCACCAGCGAAGAAATCTCTTCGGTTTGCAGTTGCAGTTTTTCATCGTTTATTTTTCATTAGCGAATTTTGTGTGGCGATTTCCATGTCGTTTCATTTATGTGTATGTGTTGTTTTGTGTTTTCTGCTTTTCTTTTTGTTTGTTGAGGGTTGGGGTTTTAATATCAACATTTTTTTCATATCCCTCTCCGGTACGACCCAACACGATCTTCTGTTATGTTTTCTATTCTGTATGCTTCATGTCCGCGTACTTGAGTAATTGTTGTTCGTTCTATTAATGTTAATGCTTAATGTTTACCTTTGTTCCAGTTAGTTGTAATGCTCATATTGTTGTGTTCTATTTAGTTTCTTCTTTTATCATTGTTTGTTCATTTGAGTATAATTATCGTTTTTCGTCATTATTCTGGTGTTGTCGGTTCAGTGTTTGCATGATTGGTTTTATTCTTCACATTATCTACCTTGTGCCAGAGCTTCTATACGGGCCATCATTCTACTTTCTATTTTTCTTCCCCTTTGCATTTTGTCACACAACTCCTGCATGCGTTATCCAGCGTAAGAGTGAGGGGAAAAGATTAATTCGAGTATGTTTTAGAGTTTTGCTTCCTCTCCCTACAGACACACACACATACGGGAGAAGCGGCGATTCGTATTTCGTTTTAAACCGTATATGTTACAAATTCAAACGAAGGTATCTCATAAGCGAAAAACGCAATGCTACAACACGCACACAAAGTGGGTTTGTTTTCTTCAATATCGAAATGGGAAGATTTTCGTTAAAACAAAAACGCACCAAAACTGGGTACTAAAGCTCACATGCTGCATCATTGCAATGGCCTACTGCGCCCACCCGAGCACACAATCTTGCGTAGAATATTGTTCCTTTAATAATATCTAAACACTACCACGACCCTGTTTAGGTGGCGCGCATCTTACTGTTGCTTTGCTTCTGCTGTGTGTATGTGTGTGTGTGTTGAGAATTAATATTAATCTAAAAAATTGTTTTACCAACTTACTAGCGCTCTTCGCGTGCTTTGCTAATTATGAAATGAAGCTACCTTGGCGGGCAGAAGTAAAGCATAACCGCACCGACACCTACTACGCACCGGGGGCCTCACTGATTGAGAGCATTTACAACACATCGATCATAATATTACCATTAACATTACTGTAATTGTTCTTATTATTGCTAACCTAATCCTGTAAGTGTCTGAGATATAACTAACCCTTTTACACAAACACAAACAGACGCGCGAAGGATGAGCGCAACGAATCGGATAAGGTTAAGGGGCCTGCCCACGTTGTTTGTCTACTTCTCCGACAAGAGGAACCGGTTCGAAAAGAAATGAACGCTAAGAAGGAACAGAACCTACGAAATCGGCGCCAGCTCCAAACACCAAACAGGTTCTGATGCTAATTGTTAGCTGCCTCAAGAGTTTGAAGTATGTTAATAACACATCTACCCTCCTCACTAATCGTTACGTGTTCGCTGATTACATCTCTAATACATAGTGGTGCGCCACCGCGGCATTTTTTTCAGAACATTTTACCAATATACTAGGAAGAAGGAAGAACAGCATTAGAGAATGCGTGTGTTTAAAGATGATGCGCCTTCTCGTTTTTTTCCTTCTCTAATTTCCTTTTCCTGAACGATGGCTCTCTGCTTCATTTCATCCTTTCGTTTGCGGTTTAATGCGATTATAAGGGAGACAAATTTTGAATTGGCTCTACGATTTGAAATACTGGGGAAGATGGGATTATTAGAAAATGAGGGGACACACACACGCACCGGACATACGTATGCGTTACCGGCCCAAGCGCTATCGATCGGTTCGCGTTAATTCACTTCCACTTTGCAATATCAACAAGCAGCAACAGCAGCCAACATAATCTCATTTCCTATACATGCTTCCGGCGTCATAGTATCCGCCAAACTGCCATTCCGGTTTTCGCGTAAAGCTCACAGGGCTGACAATAAGTTAACGTGTAACGAATACAACTAACGCGTATGATCGTAAATGTGGATGATATGAATGAGTTGTGAGTGCGATAGAAATAAACTTCGAACTTGGAAAAAACGCTCCATGCTTCTGACCGTTTTCGGGGCCTCTCACAGGCTCTATACGACCCCAAACCGGGTTTTCCTGATGTTCAAAACCGGCTTGTGCTAAAATGAGATGAAAAGATGGTGGCGGTGTGCATGGATTAAAGCTTCAAGTAATTACCTACAACGAAATGGACGCCACAGACAGACGATGATTCCCAAGAAAGGATGTACACAAAGACAGGACACACATACACATACATACACAAACACACAGAGTGAGAACGGGAGTGTGTGTTTGTTTTCCCCGTTGCTCTCCCAACGCGCTTACACAAACACCTGGTACCGGTTGCAGTGCTTGATGCGCATGTAAAGCTTCCGGATGTCCTTGGCCAGTGAGTAGCGCTGATGTTCGTCCTGTTGGCAGCAGTACTGGTACTGCTGGCGGGCACTCAAGCTTCGGCTCAGCTGGCGACTGAGGAAGTTGCTCTCGATCATCAGGCTACCGAGTAATCAGATGTTATCGTCGAAGTTGGCAAAGTTTTTGTCCCACCCGCCGGCACCGGCACCGGTGGCGGTGGCTCCTCCACCGTGGTGTGCAGCATCGGCACCGTTGCCGGCACCACTGCCACCGAATGGGTCGCCCCTGCCACCACCACCGGAGGAGGCGAAGAAATCATCATCCTCGAAGGGATCGTCAACCTTTTTGGCAAAAATGTTAATACTGTCCGATTTGCGAATATTATCCTGGTTAAATAGCTGCTGTTGCTGGTGCTGCTGCTGGTGCTGCTGTTGATGGTGCCCCGCTTGACTAGAGGTTTTTAATATCTTCTTGTTACTACCGTTATTGCTTGTCGCTGGTGCGGCTGCCGGACCGGGACTGGTGGTGATACGTGCAGCGGACCAACCCTGCTGCTGCTGCTGCTGACCGTCGTCGGGATCCTGCTCCGCATCGGACCGGCCGGCAAAATCGTCCTCGAACATGGTGGTTGCTTCCGCGTCAAACTTCGACACGGTAACATTCTCGTTGAACCGCAGCTTCGACCCACTGCCCACTGCTGCTGTCTGCTCCCGATGATGCTGATGATGGTGATGTCCGGGTGGCGGTGTTGCAGACGATGAGGCTGGCGCTTGCTGAGGATAGTCGCCCGTATCGGCATAGCCGGCACCGGAACTGGCATGAGCTTTGTAATGCTGCTGCGGCCGATGGTAGCCACCGGGCGGCGGCGGATCGTGTGCGTAATGGGCGCGCTCCTTTTCATTGGAGAAATCGCTCGAAAAGCGGTACGACTTCGGCACGTCACTTCTTCCCCCTGCGCCACCGGGACCGCCGCCACCAGTGCCTCCAGTAGGCGGAGAGTTAAAATCGCTCTCGAACCCATCGCCACCGGCCGGCGGCCCAGCCGGATCCGCGTACTCCTCAAACTCAAAGTCGAGCGGCGTACGGCCGGCTGGGGCAACACTGTGCTGCTGCTTTTGGGTGGCGCTTTTCGGTGGCGTTACGCTACCATAACCACTGCCACCGCCGCCACCACTGCCGCCCTCGAAGTACAGGTCCCGGCTATTGCTTTTCTTCATGCGGCGAAGGGCCTCCTCTTCGTACTCGTACCGGGCCATCTTCTTCGCTTCTTGTGCGATCAGCACATCGTTCAGGCTGCGCCCCTCCTGGCGCGGTGTGGACGATTTGCCGTAGTACGCACCGCCCACGCCGGGCGGCAGCGGTCCCCCAGGGGGCACCCTCCGGCCGGGCCCATAATACGCCGGACCCTCGTCCAGCGGGTCGTCCAGCAGCGTCAGCTTACCGGCCGGCACCTCATCCTCATCGTCCTCATCGTCATCGTCGTCTACGCCAGCGCCAACCCGGCCACCCTCCGGTGCGTCGAAATCGAAGTAATCCTCCTTCGATCGCACCGGGTACCGCATCGTGGCGTAGTTCGTGCGCATCTCCATCTCCTTCCGGTCGGCGCGCGATCGACTCTTCTTGCGAAACCGCCGATCCTTCTCGCCGTCCGAACCGGCCAAGCTGGTGCCACCGACCACGGGGCCCATTCCTCGGCCGCTTCGTCCAGCTGCTTCGTTGTAGCGTCGCTGTTCCTGCTGCTCCGTCGCGCTGGACGGTCGCTTCCACGGCATAGTAGCAGCGGAACCGACACCACCACCGCCACCCTTCGTCACACCCCACACATCATCATCCAGCATCATCATCATTTGCTGCTGCTGCTGCTGCTTCGAACCGCCGCCACCACCGCCGCGGCCTATGTTTTGACTAGAGCGATGCAAACTATTACCACCGGCATCACGCAGCCCACCGCCGGACCGGCCACTGCCACCCATCATGCCACCGATCAGATCCCCCTCCGAGTCCTGGTCCAGCTCCTGGTCCAGCCGCGCACTGCCCGCATTGCGCATGCCGCGCCTCAGCGACCGGCTCTTGTCCAGCGACAGGTACCGGTCCCGCTCGCGATACTCCGCCCGACTATCCAGGCTGCCGTAGATGTCCCCGCTCCCGAAGCTGCGCTGCCGCTCCCGACTATCGTACGATTCGTTGCTCTCCCGGTCGAAGCTTTTGCGCTCGCGCTCGTAAAAGTATTCCCGGGCGGCGCGCGAGTCCCGACTGGGCCGCTCGTACACCACGCCCTCGTCGTAATCGGCCCCCCGTCTGCCACCATACCCGCCATCGCCTCCGTACGGGTCGTAATCGTACCGACCGCCGCTGCCACCGCGCGACGGCTCCCGCTCGCGGTAGTACTTCCGCTTGTCGTAGCCCTTGCCGTACTCGCGCCGATCGTACGCGGGCGGCAAGCTTTTCGGCTCCCGCTTCTCGTACGGTGGCCCGTACGTGCTGCGCTCGTACGCGTTCCGATCGAAGGAGCGTGAACCGCGCTCCCCACGCTCACCGGGCGGACCGCGCACATCCTCGTCCTCCGTCGGGGAGGACCAGGTCGGTCCGGCATGGTGGTCGTGGTACCAGTGCTCGTCCTCAAAGTTGTCCCGGCTGCGCGACCCAACGCCACTCTTCATGCGACGCCGCTGCTGGCCGCGCTCCTTCACCAGCTCCTCGTCGTAATCCTCATCGTTCGAGTTGATACGGCGCGGCGGCATGCGGGGATGGTGGTACCGTTCGCCCGACGTCGGATGATGATGGCGCATCGACGGATCACCACCACCGCCGGACGGGTGCATCGAGGAGCGTTTGCGATAGTCCGGCCCTTCCTCGTCCCACGGGCTGACGTCCCGGGACGAGGAGGACGTGTGTCCTTTCGAGGGCCACCGGCGGTTGTAGTCGCGCAGGTCCGCCTTCGTCCATTCGTCTTTCGGATCGGAGGAGCAGGGTGAATCGGGACCGTTCTTATCGCCACTTCCTGCAAAAAGGCGGACAAAACGTAATCGTTAGTACTTGACAAGGAGCAACGTAGGAGATGACGTACTTCTTCCACTATCCCCTCGTACGGTATCGTGGCGCATGTCCTGCCTTTTGGAAGGATGATGAAGCGGCGGTTCTGGTTGATCGAACACGGCCCACGATTCGTTGGCATTGGTAGGAGTCATGCGGGACAGTTTGCCCTCTGTAAAGTGTAAAAAAGCACGTTAGTTAATACCTGGAACGCTCTTTCTATACACCTCAGCAAACATTAACTAGAGAAGGGAATTTTAGATTTAAATTCATGAATCCGAATGAATCATGTTACTAAATGAATAATGAATCTGAATGGATATCGAATCAGAATGAATCATGAATCGAAATGAATCAAGCATCGAATGAATAATGAATCCGAATGAATCATTTATCCGAATGAATCATGAATCAAAAAGAATCATTTTTATGAATGAATCATGAAACCAAATTAATTATGAATTCGAATTAATAATGAAACTGGATGAATCATAAATTGGAATGAACCATGTATCGAATGAATCATGAATCAAGAATCTGAATAAATTAGGAGACTGAATGAATCAAGAATCTTAATGAATCATTGATCTGAACAAATAAAATTAAATGAAAGTGAAATGACGCCATCTTAAAGTCTGGGATTTATAAATTACAATGAGTTCTCGTAATTTTGGGACACTTTCTTGGGTCTTTCTTACTGGAAGTGGTATTTACGGCATCATTTTTGGACAAGTTCATTTGGAATCCAATAGGATTTTCCGATGAGTGTGTCCAAAAAGGGTGCCGCAGAGTCCAATTCCCGTCACATTCACTTCCCGTCAGATAGATGAAATACCTGTATCAAAGATTCATGAATATCTCAATATCTATGAAAACGATACCTGGAACTGTGATACTTGAAGCCAGGTAAAGTTGATGATTTAGGGATTCATGAATATCTAAAGATTTTTTTTTTAAGAATAATAATCTTTAGAAACATAAAACTCTCAAGAGATTCAAGAATCTTGCAAAATTCGTATGAATCATTAAAGATTCATGAAATTTATTTGAGATTCGAATCATTCATCACTAAAGATATTGATATGAATGAATCTTTACGAAGGATTCAAGAAACACAACACTAACCTTCATTGTTGTCTCCCTCTGGGGAAGATTCACCGTCACCGTCGCTCATCGAACCGGACGAGCGCTTATCGCTCGACGATTGGCCCCGCGGGGCCGGTGTCGGTTTGCCCCTACCTCCCTCATCGCTTCTGCGTGACATTGGCGAGGGCTTTAGGATCGGACTCTTTGCCATCCCGGTACCGGAGGAAGAGGACGACTTCGGCCCCAACGGCGGTATGGGCGATGTGCTCATATCGCTCAAACCACCACCACCGCTACGCCCCGACGGTCCCAGAGAAAGCGTTTCGTACTGGACCATCGTGCTGCCAGTGGTTGGCGATTTCGCTTTCGGGCCAATCATATCGTTCAGCAGCGTCGTCGAGGTGGACATGTTGGTCGGTCGGTACGGCGAGGTGGCGCTATGCTGCAGCAGTGGACTTCCCTTCAACCCTTGGCCCAGCTGAGCGCTGGCTGAACCGGTCGGTGCGGGCGATAGCTGATCGTTGCTGTGCAGCGACAGATTGGAGACCGCTTTCTGCATCAACTCGTCGATTTCCAAATCCTCGCGTGGTGTAACGGCACCGCGGAACGCCACACCTCCATCCTGTCCCGTTTCCAACTGGCGCTGCTGCTGTTGCGGCATTTCGTCCTCATTCATATCCGCGTCGGAAATGTTAATCTCCGGCGAGGTGTTCTCCTGCTGCTGCTGCTGCACCACCGCCGGTTCCATGTCGTCAAAGTTGGCCTCAAATTTGGCATCGTCGTCCAGCTCGCGGTCCTCGAACGAGGACGACTCCATGCGCGCCATCGGTGCCGCCGGCTTCTCGAACAGATCCTCCACCAGTATGATGTCGCGCAGGGCCGCATAGCGATCCTTTGCCTGCGAGATGACTTCCGTGATTTTGGTGTCGATCTTCGTGAGCGGCGGTCCGGTTGTGAGCGGGCTGGCGGAAGACCCACCGAAGCCGTGCATGGGCAGCGGGGAGCTGCCCACGTTCGCTGTCTCACCACCCATGAAGGCGGGCGACAGGCGGTTCATTTCCGACGCCACTTCCTTCTGCAGATCGAGCGAATCGGCACGATCGTTCGGTCCGGTTCGTTGTTCCTGGTCCTGTTCGGGCGCAGCATCGACTGACCCCGCTCCTTCCGGGCCAATTTCCTGCTCAATAATCTCCCGGAACACGGCATACTTATCGACAACCGGTGCCGAGGACGGGTGCGATCCACTACCCCCCGTCGGCTGCAGATTGAGATGGTCGAAGTTGGCGACAAACGTACTGGTACGATCGGCGCCCCGTGCCGGCCTTTCATCCTCCCCAAAGTTGTCGTCAAACTTGGCCACAAACATCGCATCGTTGCTGTCGTCAAAGTTCACCTTAAACACGGGCGACTCGCTCACACTGCCGTCCCGCCCGGCCGTATTGTCCTGGCTGATGCTGCTGCTCGTGGCCCACGACGGGGCGGCCGAAGGTGGCGGGGCCGGGGCCGGCGCCGTCGGATACTTGCTGTTCTCGATGAACTCCGACAGGTAGGTGGTCAGCTCGACGAGCGTCATCGTGCTCAGCTTGGACACGGGCACGTTCAGCTTGGCCGCCAGCTCGTCGATGCCGAGCGTTAGTAATTGACTGAGCGTAATGTCGGGCAGGAAGGACGAGGCCGCAACGGACTGCTGCTGCTGATGGTGGTGCTGATCGAGCTCCTTGGCAAAGTGTCCCGCTCCGCTGCCGGTGGGCGATTTCGAGGACGGCGGTGGCGTCGGTTCGTCCAGATTACGCGGATCCGTCTCGGACTGCTTGCGCGTGGTGCGCGTCGTTTTCGACGCATCCTTCCTCTGCGGCGGTGGCAGCAGCGTTGGAATATCGATCTTCCCGATCGGTGCCAGATAATCGTCCTCGTCGGTGCACTTTTTCTGCGGACGCCCCGGCCCAACCGTTTCGCCCGCGGTGCGGCCCACCTTGCGCGACGGTAGCGGCAGCGGAGGTGCATCCGATCCCGTCCGATCGCCACCCAAAGGTGGCCGACTGCTATCATACTTGCTGCCAACGTAATCGTACCGCTCGCGGGGTCCATGCCCGGACAGACTGCCCGAACCGGTCCCACCAGCGTTCGCATGGGACGAGGACGACGACGACGATCGCGGCGACGGCCGGATGACGATGTCGGCGAACTGCTTCTTCGGAGGCAACGGCGGCGGTTCGATGTGCGAGCCCGAATCGGGCCGGGGCGGTGGCTCCGGTGCCATTTCCGTCTCGCTCAGCGAATCGCTCTCCTGCAGCCGGCGCATGTTTATGCTGTTCGAGTCGCGCTTGGAAAACTTCTGCCCGAACAGGTTCGGTTTCATCTTTTTCGAGCTGGAGCTAAGACTAGAGATCACATCGACGGTGTTCTGCTTGAACACGCTGCTCGCCGCCGGTCGGTTGCGGTGCGCGTTCGGGCCGCCCGTTTGCCCCGCTTGGGCAGCAGCGCTGGCTTCGGACGATTGGCGCTCCAGGCGCTTCTGGCTGATGTAGCTGGCCCACGATTCGGGCGGCAGGTTCACCTGCAGCGGCCCATTGTACACTGTTCCGTCTTTCGCTTCGGTCGGGGGTTTGTTGTTTGATGGTTCCTCCGAATCGGACGGCCGTCCACCTTCCTGCTGCCCGCCCGCATTGCGCGGTGACGCATTGCGGGAAAAGTGAACCTCGAACGGATCGAGCTGCAGCTTGGAGAAATCGTCATCTTCCATGAACGGATCGGCCGGCGCGCTGGATCCACCACCGACCAGCGATTCCATGAGCGGCATGCCCGTACCACCACCTGCCTGCCCTCCGCCATCGCCCGCTCCACTCGAGTCCGCTTCGGCGCTGCTGTTGGCATTCTTCAGCGACGATTGAGCCTCGTCAAAGCTGGCCTTAAACAGATCGCCACTACCACTGGCAAGGGTGGAGATATTGCTTGCGTTCAACGATGCCGACCCGCCGACGCTTTGCTGTAGCAGCCCGTCCTCCGACGCAAAGTTCGCATTGAAGGTGCTCTCCTTGCCGGACAGATCTTTCAACACTTTCTTCGGCGGATTTTTGAGCTCCTGGAAGAAGAACTTCTTGTCGATGTATGGCTTGATTTTGCCCGTGCCCAGCGGGTCCAGGTCGGTAAACACGTCCGTGTAGGACGAGGGCTGTGCAGCGGCAGACGGTTGAGGGGTCTGGAAAAAGGAAGGGAAAAACGTCGTAGAAACGCATTAGAGGTAAAGTAACATCGCCGCGATGCAATTCTACACACCTTGCCCGTGTCTTCCGGGTTCTTTGGTTCGTCGGAATAGCGTGCCGGTTCCGGATCGAAGCGTGACGTGTTTGGCGGCGAATTTAACCAATCATCGTTCTGCACCGAGTTGCTGCTGGTTAGCGTACTGCCACCGGCAGCCCCCTGAGACGGTGGAGGATTGTTGCTGGTGTTGTTGTTGTTGCTGGTACCGCCAGCTGGCTGTGAGCCAGACGATCCAGTTAGTGTCGTTGCACCGCCACCAGCAGCAGCACCAGCACTCGGTTGGGTAGGAATTGGTGGCGCTGGCATGGGTGGTGGCGTTGAGGACACAACCGGGCTCGACTCCATCGTGGGTAGATTTTCCGTCGAGCGATGCGTTTGCTTCTGGTGCCGTTTGCTTGACTCCGGTGGTGGCAGCAGATTGTATGACTACAAACAGAGGGAAGAAGCGTTTAATATGACGTCATTTAAAAGAAAAATCCTTCTAATACATACCGGCGGAATATTGGCAAACGAATCACCAAACGGATCGTCGTCGAGCACACTTTTCCCCGGGCCCTCGCTCGGCGTAATGCGCTCCATCTGCGTAATGCCACGCTGTATGCAGCTCAGCTCCTGCTCGAGATCTACCAGGTCGGCGACGGATTCGGGCGATTTTTCACTCTTCCCTGCCACCATCTTCATGGCACCGCTTGACCCAGCGCCCATTGATGATCCACCGGCCGCCAGTGCACCGAGCGCCGTCTCGCTCGAGTGATTCTTTCCATAGCTTGAACTGCTGCCACCTGGTCCTCCTCCACCGCCGCTACTGTCCAGCGTGCTGCCGCCACTTTTCGCCACCAGCGATGCCGACACGGCCTGATGTTCGTGGGCCGTAATTTTGCTCTGAATGTGCTGCCGGGCCAGCTCAATCTCTTTCTTCTTCAGCTCGAACACGACCTGAAACAGGTCGCGCATCGCCAGCACCACCTGGCTGGCCGCTTTGTCGGTTTTGATGCCGAAAAACCGGTGGCCACTGTCGGGGGAACCAAAAATATAGCCAAATGCACGCGAGTCCGTCATGTCCTGGGCGATGAACGATATTTTGTGCACGGGATGGTGATAGAGAGAGTCCTGCGAAGGAAGGCGGGTTTGGCGTTAAGTACGGGGAAACGAAGTATTGCCTGCTTGGTTGGTGCACTACTTACGCCAGTTTTTTCATCTCTCAACCGTAAGCCATCGATCGTGACGTGTATCGTGATGCGTTGCTTGTGCTCTCCTGCGGCCCGTATTGCCATTTTGAGGTCCTGTGTGTGTGCAAAGGCGGGAAATATAAGGAGTCTCATTAAATGTCACTACCCAGTTGTGGCCTTCAGACATAAATAGCCTACTGTGTTTATGTGTGTGTGTCATTGGTGACCTTCCCACAACAACAACCGCTCAAACTGGGAATAAATTAAAATGCTTGTCCGAGAAACGAGACACAATCCGGCTGAAGAGTCGAAGCGATTCCGATTGTGGGAAAGTTTTGCTGCGTATGAAAAGCAAGGGTAAATCTGTTTCATTACGTTACATCCTCCCCGTTCGTAGTTCCGCTTGATCGGGTCTAATGTTCGCCACTCTACCACCCCCTCTTCATCGCCACCAGAGCAGGTTGTTACGGTGTCACGCCGTTCGAAGCGCAACTACAATCGATCGGCCAACCGCAGCCGTTAAACAGCGCGCAGCGTAACACTCGATACGCACGGCATCTGTGGCGTAGTGTATGGAGTATAGCGCAAAAAAGTGACCTCACAGCACCACTCCTGCCTCGGTACAATTGTACAACGCGTGGTTTTGAGTTTGGGTTTTGATCGCTTTCAATAAAGCGCATTGTAAGCAACCGCGTTGCGCCGATGGTGCGCCGCTGTTGCTTGTTTGGATGTGTATTTTTGTTTGCTTGTTTGTTGGCCGGTTAGAAGCGCGCTATTCAATAAAACGTAACTTCAGATTACCGCAACACAATCCTTTCCAGCACGCCTCTCGCGGTATGTGTAGGTGTGTTGCACGGTGCGTTATTTGATTTATATGTTTTGCCATCGTAAATTTGCCAATAAAACCTCTCGGCGAAGCACAGACACACACACACACACTCGCCCGGCCTGGAGAAGGATTCCAGGGCCTTCTTCTCTGTCCCGGGAAATGGATAGAGGGAAGCAAGGAAGGGGATAAGATAATGCGCGTCCGGCTGGGTTGAATTGGAGCCAATTCAGCAGCTGTGTGGACCCTCCTCCTCCTCCTCTCCTCCGCTTGTGCGCCAACACTCGGCGGGGCATCGGATTTTATCTCATCATCTGCGGCTCTTGACGCGCTCGGTGGCAGGCCATTTAAACTCAGCTGAAAGGGGGAGGGTGACGTAGGACACTGTGAGCCGGTTGTTGAGAATGATGAGCACGGGGATTTGGGTTTCAAAGGAGACCGGAGCGTGGTGCATGGGAGGGCGGTGTGTGTGCTGTGGCGCTAAAAATAGCACACCGGACTGACCGACGACAGAGAAAGGCGGGGGAGTGCCCTTTATTATTTTTGCCGTTCTTGCTTTTCAAACGCTTTTCGTGTTTGCCTATGGTGTGTGTGTGAGTGTGTTTTTGTTTTGATGTTGTGCAGTGTGAGGGGGATTCCTCTTTAACATGAAATAAACATAAAAAGACAAACAACAACCCCCCCCCCCCCCCCTTCGTTGGACGTTCTAGTACCTGCAGTGCCTCCTGGCACATCCGGTCACCTCGAGCCTCACCGACCTCTAGGATGCCGATGAGCTTGGCCTTGAAGCTAACACCATCGCCGAAGAAACGCCCGGGTTCGTTTCGATCTGGAAAAAGAAAGCGGAATAGAGGGAATGAGGGAAAATGGGCCACACAAATATTGGAATTGTTTGATAATCGATATCGAACGGTCGTTGTGTTGCATCCGTTTTACGATACTGCTTCGAAAAGAAAGTTGCAAAAACAAATAAAGAGGACAACAAATTAAAATTCTTACGTCGCAGGAGCCCACGGTCGGAGGAGCGCGTACTGTTTCTCATCTTGCACGTTCGAATGCCGCTCGCGTTACCAAGTAACCGTTCGTTTACTTGACATTTACGGGCACGAGTAAAAGGGTGGCAAATAGTAGAAGGGGTGGGTGTTTAAAAAACCGGGTCGCAGGGAATGACCATCTTCAGGGACACAATAAAAACCGCGCACACAAACACCGCACAACTGCTCCGTTTCCTTTTTTTACCACCCCAATCACAGACAACGAAACGCGAGCGTACACGAACGGACAGGGGGTAGAAAAAGAAAAAAACACCACCGTGAAATAACAACAAACACGGCCAACTGCAGAAACGGTAATTCCAATCTGGAAACTGGTACATTCACAACACCACGGGGCCACAGTGCCGACAATTATCACGCCAAGGTGCGGACCACCGCCGCAGCACGATAAACTTGTTGTTTGTGTGATCTGTTGTGTGCAGGCAGCCTATCTTCTACCCTGTGCTCGGCTCTGCTATCGCAGGGCAGGTGGTCCCGTGGTGGATAAATGCAAACCGTCCCTCTAATCAGACGTTGGCTTGGCGATACGAAGCGCGGTGCAGTGCCGACGACAGTCGACGGACGGCTTGCTCGCGGACGGTATGCACACGCAGAACAACAGTGCTGTTGATTAATGCTGCGTTTTGCTGCCGATTACTCATCGACCGCACCATGACTTAGACCTTTTCCCGGGCGAACACTTTTGACACATCTCGGAGGCGGTGTCTCGTTTCTTAAAACTTAAAACATACTGAAAGGGTGCATTAAAAACGGTGTGGGAGTTAAAATTATCGTAGAAACAGTATTTTACAGGACAGGACTATTTTAGTTTGTGCTGTGTTTTGTTTACAAACGACAGCAACTGACAGTATTGTGGCAAGAAAATTCGAACTAGTTAAAATTTTGCAAGCAAACTGAGAATTCATGATTGAACAGGAAAACTGTTTTTTTTCTCTGTAAAATTTCATGTTAATAAAATACTTAAAAATACGCAGATGTGGCTTGTCATCAGTGTTTTTACTATTCCGACCAATTTTACAATTAAACTTTTTAAATTCAAGTAAATACAGACCCCATTTTTCATCTACCAGACGCTGTACGCCGTGAAGTATGCAATTAGGTGTTGCATTTTGCACGTGTGCTGTTACATTGCCTATTTGTATTATTTAAATTTATAGGGTTTTCCCAATTGAAAAAATAACGTTTGCAATTGATCTCAACATCTTTAATTTCAATGACAATATTGACCACGGTTTACTAATGCATGCATCCCTATTCTCAACCCATTTTTATTCGATGTCAACATTGACCGGTAATGTGTGATAAAATTCGTACGTATTCAAGAGAATGTTTAGACATCTGGCAAAGAAACATATAAAATTAACAGCACAACACACAATGTTTGCAATCCGCATCCACATCCGCACAAAACAATCTACAATTTGAATTTTAGCACATCGAAGCTGACAATGTTGACATCGAATGAAAAGGGGTTGACAATATGGATACATGCATTAGTACGCTGTAGAAATTATTGACATCGTTATCAAAAGTGTTGAGAACAATGGCAAACGTTATTTATTCAATTGGAAAGCCCTGTATACAGGTAAACCGTCAAACAAATTTGTGTTTTGGTAAATTCGTTAAGCCTTTTATTGCATTTCTGTTATATTATTTGTTTAATAATAATATTTTAATATTACGCTTATTGTTTTTGATACGCTTATTGTTTTTTCTTTGGCACAAAGGCCTGCCTGTGCCACTATTTGGCTTGGCTTTCAGTAACTTATTGATTACACATAGTAGGATAGTCAGGTCCTACGCTTGGGGGCACGGTCTATTCTGGGCTTGAACCCATGACGGGCATATTGTTAAGTCGTACGAGTTGACGACTGTACCATCAGACACGCTTAAATGGCAATCATAACAATTCAGTTTCACAGCCGATTACAGCTCTACGACCATTTGAGTACTCTCCCGTCCTAAACTGACTTTCAACCCCCAAAAGACACCACCGGTAGATAGAATTAAAATAACCGTAATAACTATACTTACATTTTAAAGGACTGGTCTTCTTACGAATCGTCTGCATTTTCCTATATTTTTGGTATACTAAGCTGTTGGGATCAATTCTGACTGATTTCTAATGAGCCATGGTGCGATGAAAAAATGGAGGAAACACTGCTATCACGTGTAATTCGTCACACAGCTACTACACTGGCACCGCAACTATCGCA
This sequence comes from Anopheles quadriannulatus, assembly GCA_000349065.1. Lineage (NCBI taxonomy): Eukaryota > Metazoa > Arthropoda > Insecta > Diptera > Culicidae > Anopheles > Anopheles quadriannulatus. The sequence continues at coordinate 14,206 of KB668110.1, read as the reverse complement.
CATCCTCTCTACGGCAATCGAAGCGAATAGCAGGCGGCGATATGAGCACATTGCAGGGTGTACATAAAAAACATACACACACACACACACACTAACCACCCCACCCAGCGATGACTCAATTTCTACTACTACTGATGATGACGATGATGATCAAGAGATGATGCGCCAGGTGCCGTTGCCCTTGCCGGGGGAAGATGACAAAATTTCTTTGCGTAAAAAAAAACGGAACTCTGGGACGGAAACTTCACTACGGCACTGTAGCGCAAAAAAAAGCCGCACTACTGAAACGAACACAGGCACGACGGTTGCTTCGGTCACATGTGTGATATCAGTCTGAAAGATGATGGTTTGGTGGTGTATCGATTCTAAGCCACAGGAAAACTGCTGACCGCAAAGAAGAAGAAAAAACACGAGCTCACTACACTAATCCGCCTAGCTATACACTAGGGGACTGAGGGGCAGTTTGCCGAGCCATTAGGGAAAATTAGCCACTATCACTTTGCAGTCGATTATGCAAAACAGGTAGGTTGCAATCGGGCTCGATCTCGGAGACACTCGTTTGCTTTCTGCCACTTCACTAAGTACACCTCACTATTGCACTGGAACTTCTTCTCCGTAGGCCAGAATCTTTCCTTTTCGGCAAGGATATCTTTTTGCGGAAGGAAAAACACACACACACACACTGAAGAAGACAACGGGTTTCGATGGATGACGGCAGAGCCAGACACACCAGCACGAAAAGATGGTGTAACGCGCTAAACACGGTACTCGGTTGCCGGTTCCTGGTGGTCGGTGTATCGATTTTTCCAACCCCCTCGGGCAAACGGCACAGAGCACTGCACACCCCTGCGTGCGCGCGTATGCTTGTGTATGGGTGTGTACGTGCGTGTGTGTGTATCGCTGTCTAGAAAGGGAGGAACACCACCACCAGACGATGGGCTCTCGATTAGCTAAACGGGCTGTAATTGATTCTTTAAATCAATCTAGTACACACTGAACGGATGCTTGGAGTACATCCTGCACTGCTTGGATCGTAGGATCGTCGTTTCTCCTTATTTTGCACACTTTCTTCACAAACTCTTGCCCTCCTTACAGCGAGAATGCGCCCTTCCTGCGCCTGCTTTACCGTAAAGGTGGGAACGATTTTCTTTGCGTCACAATTTCGCAACCCGCCCGATGCCGTACCACTGGACACTTTAGCAGCTTTGCATTGCGCTCGATTGGCGCTACCGTTTGCGAACGCGACCGTCCCGAGGCGAGCTAGTTTTGGGGGTGCTGCAATTTTCCACCGTTTCTAAGCACACCCAAGCACACGAGACGACACCGTCCGGTTTGCTGCCATTTTCCGTCGGAAAATTTTTCCCACAAGAAAATCGGCTCGGAGGGTTGTGTTTGTGTGCGATGCGCGTAGGAGATTCTTGTACCACCCGAGACGGGACGGGCGCGGCTGTGTGCGTGCGCTGGTTCGTGCTCGTCCTGACGTCGATGCTTCGTTCTGACGTCGAGTGTCTGTGCGGGTGTGTGTGTGTGTCGTAAGGACAGTCAGGTGCATTTTCCTCGTTGACAACTGTCAAATGTCCGGAAAATGTGGAAAATCGTTTGAATCCTTTTTATCCTTTTTGGAGTGGTTAATTCGTTGCTCTGGGGATTGTCTATTTTAAAGTAGATAATATTGGGTTGTATAAATTTCAAAGCATAATTCATATTGCAACGAACTTTGTTCAAAATTCAAATCTATTTCTACTTGAATAAACTTGAAATTGATTTAAAATGTTGAAATTTATACAATACAAATGCATAGAGCATGGCCATGGCTTGGTTATTAATGATAAAAATTAAATAATTACTAAATATCATTTATGTGCAATGCTACTGTATTGTTGCAAGATGGGAAACACGTGCTACACAGAGGAACTGGTATAGGACAAATTTCACAGGCTCACCCACGGTGCGTTGTCGGAACATTAAAAATATTAAGGTATATGTACATGGAATCAACATGAAGAGAAATATAATATTTATTTTTGTATTAGACCTTAAAGTGTAATAAATGCGCTAACAATTAAGACGAAACACATGTTGAACTGGTGATATTCTGCCTTATATAAAATAGATTCATTAAGCCTTATTTTAGCCTCGAAACGATTGCTAAACTGTAAATAAGATTAAGTAAAAAATTAGTTTTGTATTTTTATTAATCTTTCAAACCCGTAGCACACGTGTACAGTGCACTGCAGCAGTCAACAATGAATCAAAATAAATGGCGAAGGGACGAGTAGCGGTAGGACATGCACCAACACATTCATACTGCGCGAGTGTCAAACGAGACAAAACACAGTTGAGCCAACTTGCTTCATAGCTCGCCCGTAAGAGCAAACGAGACGGCTCTGTAGCCGGGGAAGCGAGCAGCACGACGTTTTTGTTCCAGGCTGGGCGAAAATTTCTCCTCCACGGCAAGGCATGTGCGAAATCAAAAGAGCGAGTAGCCCCATACCGCCACACGTCCGTGCAAGCAGGATAGCGCCGATCAACGCTAGAGCGAGAAGCACGCACACACACAGCTGCTCTGCTCTCACCAACTGCCAGGTCGTGCTTCAGCCGAGAGTCCGCGCGGGCTCGTTCAGTTTGTTTCTCTCTCGCAAAGCGAACGGACGTGTGTGTGCAGCGCTGCGTGCGTCTTGTCGCGACGAATTTGTTTTGTTTTAAATTCTAACAGCCCCGTTGCGTTAGCATTCTAAAAAGCGAACGAAAAACAAAATCCTTCTTTGCCGCCGATCTTGGAAGTGCGTTTTTTTGTGTGTGAATTAAAGCAGAAGAAAAAAAAAACTACCGCTTCGACACGTGTGCCTGCGAACACACGGGCGAAGGTAACGTGGGACGGCATCGTGTTAGCTTTGACCGTTTGTTGCGTTTGCCGTTTTGCTGTTGTTGTTGTTGTTGAGGTTCTTCTTCTGTTTCTCTAAGCCCGAATTCCTCCAGGAAGAAGTGGTTGCCCGTGCGCGCCTGTTGCTCTGTGAGTGTGTGTGTGTGTGCTTCCACGTGCGCGTGTGTGTGTGCGCACTGATCTGTGATCTTGTTCACGGTTGAGTCAAAAGTCAAAAGAAAGCAAAAGAAAAAAGAAGTGTTGACGCATACGGAAGGGGGCGAAAATAATCTCCAACGCGGGTGCGGGTGAAAGTTCCGAAAAAGATCGATCGATTCCTGCTCCTCATCCCCCCCTCCTCCCAGCAATATACCTGCCGTGCCTACTGCGCGAGTGTATGTGGTGCATCGTTGCGTGTGTGCTACGTCTCGTTGTGGAATAAAAATTGTGCGTGTGCAAACGTCATCATCAATCCCCCAAAAAAAAAAATCGCCATTCGTCGTAGCAGGCAGTTGCACGTCTCATCTTGTTACGGATCTGCAAAGCGGAGGTTTTTTTTCCCACACACAAAACAACTCACTCACACACATACCTCCACACGTACGCACACAGCTCAGCCGCGGATAGAAGTTGTTCTGCAAGCTGGCGCACAGTGTGTGAGATCGAGTGTTTAGAGCGAGTGAGAGAGAGAGAGAGAGAGGATCGAGCAATTCCGGAAGGGGGGTTTGTGTGTGTGTGTGTGTGCGCGTGTTGTAAGTTGCAGGAAGAAGCGATCGTACGGCGGCTGTCAAGATGAACAAATCCTGTGCCCGGTGCCAGAAGGTGGTCTATCCGATCGAGGAGCTAAAATGCTTGGACAAGGTAAGCCTCTCCCCCTTTATTGTCTTTTAAACACAAAGTGTGTGTGTTCGTGTGTGTTAAGTCATCCCCGTCGCCCAAAAGGGTCATTTTCTGCAATATGATGGTGTTTTGTATTCTCTCCATTACATCTCTTCTTGATCATTGTGTTTGTGTGTCTATGGCTGTGTGTGTGTGCCCGTCCGATCATCTCCGGTCAGGGCAGCGCGAGGGCGTCGAGGTTAGTGTGTGTGTGTGTGTATGTGTGCGTGAGACCTGCAGAGGCCCGCACACACCTTCACCATCAAAGCCACACGGAGCCCAACGATCGAGGGTTTTAAAGCGCGCGGCGGGTAAAAGAAGAGAAAAAAACCCGCTCAAAGGCACGGTGGAATGTGACGGGCTGGGCCAACAAAATTCAACAAAAACGTACAAAAAAACGACAATGATATATCTGTGGCCATTGATCCGGAAATGGTGGGTTTTGTGCTTTGTGTGACAGAATGATTTCAACGTCCCGATCGACGGGAAGCGCCCTCGCGATCAGCTACGCCGCTTGGTGTAAATATTAAATCACTCCGTCGTGTCTGTCACACGCAATGACGTCATCGGCGGTGGTGACGGTGCGCAAAAAAAAAATAATAATAATAGCACAAACAGATCAAGCACGTTCGATCGTGGGCTTTGTTTTGTAGTCGCAAAAAAGCAAAAAAAAAAATGAAATTCAAATCCGGGAGGCAAGTTCCACGGAATTTACAGCTTCCACGGCGAAAGATGCCGCCTGGCGATAAGCAGCAGTGATAGTGTTTGGAATGTGGCACTGTGATGTTGCCTTTTAAAGTGCCTCTTTTTTCCCCCCGTGTCTATTGCTTCACCCGCATTGCGCATGCAACAGGTAACAGGAGACGAACTTTTTCGCGCACACAGCAATTTCGCGCTGATAAGCGCAACTGGGCGCAACTTCGAACGTCTTTCCTACACAGCAGAAGCTTTTTTCATGACAAAAAAAAAGAAACAAAAATGCGCAATCTTCCTATCACATGACACGCCGGGGACTGGAATAAATCATTCGCGACCAAAACTACACCCCCCGTCAGATAATGATTTTTCTCCCTTAGGTATTTGTGGTTGCACGTTGCTGCACGCTGGTGCTGATAAGATAAGGAATGGGAATGGTGTAAAAGTGAGTTTCCCTCTCGTCCCTCCGCCGTCCCTTAGCTACACAGTACACATCTCCCCTGCTAACGGACATCCGCAGCAAGTAGCAAGTAGCACATGCCAAGGGAATTTGAGGGCGTCCCTTTGTGTTTTTGTCACCCAAAACAATCGAATGAATCATACACAAAGTTGATGTATTTTGCCCCCCTTTTTTTATTTGGCTCGTCAATTTTCAATGTCTGAAATCAAACCAAACCCCCCTTCTTCTCCCCCCGCTGTGGCCCTTGAAGTGAGGCATTTATTTTTGTGACCTTCATGTGTGTGTGTGTGTGCGTGTGTTTGCAAAATTATGCTTACTACTTGTGAAATGCAAAACTGCCGCAAGTTGACGAAGCTATTTTGTTTTTTTTTTGTTTGTAATGTTGCCGCCGCCTTCAATTCACGTGAACAACATAATACCCACCCACCCCCCCGGGAATGTCGGGGATGCCGACGCCTTCCACCTTGCAACACCTTGAGAGGGAGAGAGAGAGCGAGATGCGTAGTGCAGCGTAAAGGGAGGTTTGTTTATTTTTTTTGTTAAATGAACTTTACGCAAAGTATTTCATGCGCGTGTGGAGAGGGAGAAGGTGTGCTGGAGGCCACCTACCAACGTTCTCATGCTGCACAATCGCGTAGAGGGTGGCATACCGTGTGTGTGTGTTTTCACAAACACAAGTTGCAGCATACGTTTGCTATTTTATGTGTTTTTTTCTTTCTTCTGCTTGCTCTATCGCTCGCTTTGCGTAATAAAACAATTATGAAAACATGTGTTTTCCACGGTGCCCATGCTTGGGTGTGCAAAAAGAGCAGGGTGTGTTGGATGCAAATGCACCACCCCGAACCCGAGAGCAGTTCCGATTCCGCCGATGAGTGAAGGCGTTAAATGGGGTGGCAATAAGCTATTACTGCATCGTTATTTATCATTTGTTTGCTAGTAGTGGAGGAGGTGTTACTGGGGTGTACTGGAAAAAGGGGAAAATTGAATTTCCCATGCTCAGTTGCTTTAGCTCGACGTGCGCTATGATGTGCGCGGAAAAGCAGGTCAAACTATGAAGTAAGCAGTTTAGAGTTTAAAGGGCGATTTTATTTGAGTTTTGTTAAGCTAAACGGTTTAAGCTAAAAGAATTGAGTTTTGTTAAATTAAACTGAAGTTGCGCGCTCGCCGGATCTAGATCGGATTCCCCCTGGTGCCACACCGAGCTGCCCACAGACCTGCGCCAACCATTCTATTGGCCGATCTTGCCTTATGCCCTCCCATGCACCAAAAGGAGGCAACGTTTCGCATCGCCCCATTCATCGAATGCATCCAAACGGAACGATCGGGCGACGGTCATGGTCACATGGCGGAGGAGAGGAACCGTTCCCGCGGGGGAAGCGAAGAAAATAAATCAGCGGGCACCCGAAATGGCGAAAGCGAAACACAGTTTCGTTTCCTTTGTTTCTGTTTTCCACGTTACCTGCACTATGTTGCAGTAGGGTAAGGCGGGGTAAAATGGCACTGTTAAGCAATTTAATAAATATTCCACAAAAACAGAATTATTCTTAAATTATTTTATGCCCTCACCTCTATGGAATTTAATTGCTACGTAGCTTGAAAATAATGTAAACATACAAAAAACGTGTAGAACAAAAGTTGATGTTTCACGTGATGCTATTTTGCCACGTGTAGCAAAATGGGCACAGCTCTGGAGCAAAATCAAAGTTCATATAGCATACAGGTCGATGCATGTGTTAGGAAAAAAACAGGAGTTTGGCTTTTTTTTCCTAAAACATCTTTAAAACGATATTGTTTGGTGATCTTTCAGGTGTAATCAATATTAAGGAGTGCCAGGTACCCAAAAAAAAACATCCAAAAACCGTTGATATTCTGAAGAATCGGGCGCATCGAAAACAGTGAATAGGGTCCTTTCCGTTTTAAGTTCGTAGGCTGAAATTTCAGCCTGTCAGCTGTTTGCATTGTATAGCAGTTCTCGAGCATCTAAGCTATCTAAGTGGATATAATATACAGGTGGGCTTATCCCAAGGTCTATGAATTTAGATGCCTGATTTTTATCGCTTCTGCTTCCGAATGAAGATTTTAAGAGTATTTTGAGTATTCGTCAAGCTTGTTTGAACAAAAGTTTTCACCTGTCCTGTCAAAAAGTTATGTTCAAATTTGGTTATAAAAAACTTGCTATGAAACCACCTGGACTACATACACTGGATGCTTGATACTTGATTCTGGATTCCATCACCAGATCTCTTTAATGCACCTTGGGATAAATATAAACACCACCTTGTTTTGCCATTTTTTCGAGCAGGTACTCGAATCTAATTCTAGCTTTGAGGCTAGAATAATCTAGACTGAAACTTGCAGGCTAGTTTTATTTGTGATTTTGTATGTAATGTTCACATGATTTCAGCCTCCAACTGTCAAACTCCACACAAAAATTGACTAGAATCGTGAAGGGTCCCAATATTGAGTAAAACCCGTGTGATTGTTACGAATTTACGCTGGGAGAACACATTTGAACATATTGTGGACTCAATTGAATTAAGAAACACGAAAAGATCTAAAAAATAGCCTCCTTCACTTGGAGCTTGTGTGTGTGCCTGTAGAAATAAACGAGACAACTGTCAAATCCAAGATCTTTGTATTGGTGCAAAAAAAGCTATGCATCGACCTGTATCCTATATGGACATATGTAAACAAAACGTGAAACATCAATATGCTACTAAATCTTATTTTGTATTTTTCGTGAATATTTTTTTCTATTAAGGGTTATAAAATTAACGTGGTGTTCATAGTACGCTCAAATGAATTCATTTTGGGGCTTGGAATTTATCGTTGCTGTGAAAAAATGCTTAAATAAAGGCTGCCCATTATGCCCCGTTTTCCCTAGCTCTACTTAACGCAGCTGGTTTATCCCGGTTAACACAACACCATCCCATATGCGGCGGATTGATCGATCTGTGTGTGTGCGTGAGCGTGCGAATTGTTTCTACTTTTAGACGAAGCAGGAGAACTCGGCTTGACCAGCGGTCCATGTGGTCGATTTTTACTGCTGAGCACTATTTTCATCGTTTTCTCAAACCAAGCCTCGTTTATTAGATGATAAGTAGTTTGCACAAAAAAAAAAGAAACACATACACACACAACGATACCATCTAATCCAGCGGGTGTTTGGGGTAAAAACGTGTCGATTTTGGGAAAGTGAGATCATTCCCAGATCGTGTTTATACAAGCTTTTAGCAGCTTAAGTTGCGTGGAATAAAAATAACGAATAATGTGCTCCTCTTCGCAGAATGGATGTCTTTAGAGCTGTAAAGCAAAGAGTCTTCTTGACTTTTTTGGACGCGAGGGTCGTGCACGGTGGCGGCCAGGAAATGGGTTTCCTTTTCAAGTGCCCCTTTTAGCCCTCACGGAGACCTTCTCCACCTTGGCTACGACATTTGATCGCGTGTAGGTCTCTGGTCTTCCCCGTTCCAAGCGGCAAAGATCATGTCTATCTTTCGCTTCTTAAAAAAAAGAAAAACACAAACAGTGTGTGCCTCATTCTAGCGCTCCGGGAAGAAAAACATTCGCATTATTTATAGGCAGCAGACGCGTCGACCTAATGCACTGCAAACCGTTACCGTTGCGGGCAGACGAACTGCAAACTGCAGCGTGTCGTGATGGTGCCGGAAATGCATGCAACGGAGTGCACAAAAAGTGCACGGAGCTGCCTGCACACGCACAGCTGTGCACACTATGTGTGTGTGCGTCTTTTGAAAGGCCTCGATTCATCCAGGATGACTCCCAATTTCCCCACCCCGCCGGAAGGGCGTTGGTGGGTGATGTGGATACAGAATAAATCTAAATGCAGCGTTAAGGGGAAATTAAATTAGCTCTTCGCTCTTTGCTGACCCAAGCGGGAGGTTTGAATCATAATTTTTGCCTCAGTTTTCTGTTGAAAAGCCCTCCCCTTCCCCCCCCCCCCCCTTGGGACACGTGTACCGGATGGCATGCTGTTCCAGAATTAACTCTACAAATTGTTTTGAAGTTGACTCATACACCAATCAGTTTCATTGGCATTAAGTAGGGAATCGTGATTCATTACCTATTTCACCATATCGTGTGCGTTGATTATTCCTTTGCATACAATAGGGCAAAGGCAGACATCTAACTAAAATTCTGCGCTTGGATCGCAAGTTTGTTCCCAAAGGAGCGTCAAATTTGGCAAATTTATTGCTCTCAAATCAAGTACTTCCTTTTATGTGCATCAGCTCCAGCGGCATTCCAAGAACTTAAGCGTCTCTCTCTCTCTCTCTGTGTTTGTGTGTGGTTGTGTGCAAATTTGGTTGTGCACGACCAACTGTAACAACCACCCCGTTCTAGCAGCATGCAGAACTCATCCAACCCGCTACCCTTAGACGAGGGAGCGCCATTGTTCAGGTCCAATAAAGCACAATCAGCAACTATAGCCTCTCCCCCCTGTCTGTCGGTTGAGCTGAGAGGGAGATGAGCAATTTTCATCAATTGTCCTATCCACACACCAGCGCCTGTTTGCGTCCCTCATCACGCGCCTGGACTTCCCCGGCCTGGACCACACAACAGTTACTGTGCGTACGGTTTTGGTAATTGGTGTTCGTACCAGATGTTGCTGGATGCGTGAATTCTAGCGAGCAGATCGATCTTGGTGTAACCATAAAAGGTGTGGTGTCGTGGTCTGGAGCGACCGCATCTACCGGCACATTTGGAAGCGAAATGTGCCAGATGTACCCCCGAAAAAAAAAAAGATCGCCGAGATTCAACAACCCGCGAATCATCGTGCTCTTGCTCTCTGCTCTCAGTGTTCCTAAGTGAATGCGCAAATAATTGCACTGCAGCTGACACACACACACGCACACGTACCGTACCGGTGATCTCAAACATTCCAGTTGATCGTGATCGTGGAGCACAACAGCACATCTGTTTCTTCGCGTACAGTTTGACATTGCTAATGCGTTTGCACTAGTGGTGGGAGCTCGGAATTGGACCTACCCGATTCCGTGTTATTATTATTATTATTATTATTATTATTATTATTATTATTATTATTATTATTATTATTATCATTTATTTAATATTTTGAATAATACATTTATTTTAGGAAATCAATTCCGGAGCCGATTCTGATTCCGAAGTCAATTCCGGAGCCGATTCCGGAGTTGACTCCGGAACCGATTCCGGAGTTGACTCCGGAACCGATTCCGGAGTTGATTCCGGAGCCGATTACCGAGCGAAATCAGTCCGAGGATCTCCATGAGAATGGATCTTTTAACAAGTAATGGTTGATTTTTTGCGTTTATCAATACGTAGTATGAGTATGACCCAAACGCCTATTTTTATGGCGATGCCGAAACTGACTCCGTTTGGAAGTCGATTCTAATTTAGGAGCCAATTCCAATTCGAGAGCCGATTTCGATTCCGGAACCGATTCCGATTCCGGAGTCGATTCCGGAACCGATTCCAATTCCGGAATCAATTATGGAGTCCATTTCGATTCTGGAACCGATTCCGAATATGGAGCCGATTCCGATTCTGGAGCCGACTTCGATTCTGGAGCCGATTCCGGAACCAATTCCGATTCCGGAGCCTATCCCGGACCTACTATCCGGAATCGATTCCAGAAAACTGCGGAGCTAGCCGGAATCGATTGTGACAAAAACTTGATTGTTCCCATCACTAGTTTGCACGCCCGGACACAACCAAAAAAACAGCATGACGTAAGCGGCTGCTGCTGCGCAAAGTGTGTTTGTGTGTGGTTATGATGTGCGGCTAGAGAGCTCACGTCATCTTACTACTGCTGGAGCATTGTCCAGTGTTCTTGGCTATTGGAGGTGTATTAGATCACCGATCGATTTGGTGCTTGTAAAAATGTTTTTTTACAAATTATTACACCCTCCGTTTTTTGTCCTATTTGTAGCTCGTTGTGTTGACTGGAGGATTGTGTCGCGTTTTTGCTGTTTTGTTGTTTAACTCCATCGCCCAATTGACCACCCTTGTTCGTCACCGTGTTCACCTTGAGAATGAATAGCTGAAAGCTGCTTGCGTGTTTGTGGAACGCGACGACGAGCTTTATGGATTCCGTAGTACGCTGGCCGAAGCTGTCTGGAGTCGACGCACACGTTTTGCTACTACCGCGCGAGATCAATCGTGAACGTGATTCAAACGTTTGCGTCAAGCGACGACAGTTGGATGATGTTGTGGAGCACCCAGCTTTCTCACTGCCTTCCCCCTCCTTTTTGATTAGACATTCCAAGCACGCCGGACCCGGCCCAAGTGTCGCGCGTGTTTTGCTGCGTGCCCTAGCTACTAACAACCATCGCCGTCGCTGAAACGATAGTAATGGCAGCCGCGGGCCAGCTGTAAGCAACCCCATCGTGGCGTCGGCTATCTGTCGTGTTCGAACCATGAGGTGGCGGTATTACATCCCTCTCCCGCACTCTTTCCCCTGCAAAAAAGAAGGGATGTTTTGCTCTAAATTTGATCGAACTGTTCGAAGCCTATTCGATACATCGGGAAATAAAGGGGGCAAAGAGCACGGTGGTGTATTGCACATTTGTTGCAGCTGCACTTTGTTCCCGCAACTGGCACAGGGGTGCTGCAGGGGTCGATTGCACCCCTGACAGAAGGGGGTTTTGTGCAAGGGCCAGAACGCCACCGCCGGGACTAATTGTTCGGTTCCGGTTTCGGGTCTCTCCTCCCATCATGATGTCGGGACGGACAACGTGTAATGGTTTACCTTTTTTGTGTCGTTAACAATCGATACATTTAAAATCAATTTCATGGTCTTAAAGTGATATTGGACGATAATTTGCAGGGAAGGGCAACACACACGATGATCTCTGATATCGATTGACGTATGCAGCAGGCGGGGAAGGAAATTGATTGATTGTTTGGTTTTGCATATTTTTATTAAAAAACCGTTAATAAAGATTGTTAGAGAAAGGTAGGTCATCAGAAAATACTTTTAAAACATTAAAGTTTCAATCAGTTTTCATGTTTTTCCATAAAATGTACATTTGACGTTTACGTGCATTTGATATGGCATTTTTGAAACGACAAGTTCGCTCAGCCGTGAGTATAGGAATTATAAGCGCCACTTCTAACGCCTCGGAAAATGCAGAATCTAAAGCATTTTTAAAATATCGGGCACCAATAGCTTACGTTGTTCCAGCTTATAGAAGAACATTTTAGAACTTCCCTTTAGGAAATTACTCCACGTCGAAAGTCCACGACTCCAGCATGTTTGATGGACTATTCAAGTCCAAATTCAACTTTTTGATCATTGTAATCTCATAGAATTTAATCTATTCCTGACCGATGTCATATATCAATGACTCTTTCTTTTTATTGATTAAATTTGTCCAAGTCGGGGCAAGATGCTTTCTTTAGTTGCTGGATAGTTTATGTAATTCGATTTCGACCCTTACTTAAAGTACTTGATGTCATCTGTTCATCACACATTGGTATAAGAAGTAAAACAAATCAACAAATTTCGTTGCCCGGTGTCACTTCTTTCCTTAACACAGAATAGTGTTGGGTTTCATGAATCTTTCGTTGAGATTCATTCATATGAATCTTCAGTGATGAGTGATTGGAATCTCGAGTCGAATCTTCAAAGATTCATGAATCTGTAAAGACATTCCAAGTAAGAATCTGTAAAGGTTCACGAATCTTCAAAGCTTCATAAATCTGTAAAGATTCACGAATCTTCAAAGATTCATGATTCTCTAAATATTCATGAATCTCCGAAGATTCTATAAGACTCAAGATTCATAAATCCATTAAAATTCATATATCTTTTGGGATTCCTGAATCGTTAGAGATGTATGATCTCCAAAATATTGAATTTGCCCAATCCCACCTACAACTTGCCCGTTGTCGGTTCAACTGCGTGGTACTGAGTTTCATGAATCTTTCGAGATTAATGAATCCTTCGAGATTCATGAATCATTGAAGATTCATGAATCTTTGAGATTCATGAATCCTTCCAATCGGGATTCAGATTCATTGAATCATTCCAAAGATTCATTCAGATTCATGAATCTGAATCTGAATTACCCAACACTACCACAGAATGTCCGTCTTTCCCACTATATTGGGAACCACCAAACCACCAAAAAACAAATATTGATATTGCTTTCATTGCCGTTCTTTCGCCAATTTTTTTATAATAATCACTACAGCTCATTCACTTAGTAAACCTCCCGAGCATATAAATAATAAATAATCGTATAAATAAGCAGTGCTTAAGATCCGTAGTAGTCAAATAAGATCCCGAATGTTACCAATTTGGTAGATATCATGTCAACAATGTTGTCAGATGGGTTGTTATACTTTCAGTTGGGATGCTGCCTTGTTGAGTTATTGGATAATTATTGTTATCATGTATTAATGAGAAGTGTCTATCTTACCCGCAGTGTCCGTCTTTACTTACCTTGCTTGTGAGCTCTTCAAGTGAAGAAATATCAAATTTCTAGCTCATGATTTTTGTTTTACCTTGACCCTATGGAAGAAATTATTGTTGTCAAATTGTACTAAAATTTATTAGCAAACAACCATAGAACAACAATCAGATGTGATATCTTCTAGTAAATGATAGCAACTAGCTCATGCTCACAAACTGTGCATGATCTCACTGCAAGGCAGTGAGTGACGCTATCGCCTCTCGCCATTTGCCTCTAAACTAATCTAACCATCTCGGACGAAAAACCAACAACGGTGCTAATTTTTGAATAATTTATTCACATAATCTATTCATCCCAGTCCAGTTTTGTGCGTGTCACTTTGATGTTTCTTTCCCCATACGTTTTTTTTTTATTTGTTCGTTTCGCTCGATTAATCGAACAGTCCACAAATCTGACCCATAAGTAGTCTGTAAAAAACCCGTTCTCCTTGGTGCGCAAGATCGAGTGGTTCAATTTTGTTGTTGTTGTTGATGTTGTAAGCAGTGGATGATTGTTTTTTTTTCGATTTCGTTCAAAAGCTATTGTGACTGTGGCCAATGTCGCGCCACATATGCGCACGACCGAACGTGACAATGTAACCCATGGCTGATGGAGTCTTATGTCAATGTCTGGTGACGACGCCGATGATGATGATGATGAGGGGGTTTCGTTTCGGAATTTTTATCGGTGAATATTTAACATTCCAGTGTCACACTCGATCGATAACTGAGGAGTGAGGGCAGAGGAGGAGATACTGGGACTGGTGCCTGATAAACCTGGTGTTGCGTGCGAAGTGCATGCAGAATAAAAAATAAAAAGTGAAAAGACACAAGATCGGTGAATTTCCACGAA
>KB668099.1:1141779-1156542 GCA_000349065.1 Anopheles quadriannulatus | reverse complement strand
AAAGATAGATCATTTATATAGATGAGGAAGAGTAGCGGTCCCAAGTTACTCCCTTGAGGCACTCCGGAGGAGCTGGTGAAAGAGTGGCGTGGATTATGGCTTAAAGCGCGAAGAGTACGACTTTTATCAGCCTTTAAGGCTTTAGGGGTTCTATTTGATCATCTAGGATTGGGAGAGGGTGGGAGACGAGGACAGCATAAAGGAAAGGAAGGGAGGATTACAGTTTTGAGCTGGCACACTGCGTCGTGTATAGTAGCAGCCGATTCGAAAAAGGAAGGAAAAATCCGAGTTCAACATGAACAACTCGAAAGCCGCCAGATTTAGTTTGCTAAAGTTGAATCGCCTAAATATACCTGACCTTCTATTCGACACAGCGTGCCCCAGAGAAACGGAGGAAACGGAGGATGTCCTGCGTTGGCTAGTCAGTTAAACGTTGGATGTTCGGGTCACGGGTGGTACCAGAGATAACCAGGGCATTTGCTTCTGCGATGAAGATTGGGGTATGCACAGAACAAGTTCAGCAACACCATGGCAACTTGCTTTTAGAGGTTTTCCAAATTGCAAGAGACAAAAATGTACTCGAATTAAAGGGACTGTGGAAAATGTTCAAATAAGAAAGGGGTTTCAAATTAGAGACGTCTCAAATAAGAGAGGGTTTACTGTGTGGTATCCTAGGGTACAGCTAAGAGAGTGACGTGTGTGACGAATGAGCATGAGAGAGTCAGTCAGTGTTGGGCGAGGAATAAAGCTGAATGTGCGTCCATGTACCGGAGAAGAAAGTTTATTGTCGGATTATCACACACTGTATCTCTAAGCTGACGATCCTTTCAAGATTCACTTTAGAATATTCTATGTTACAAACATACAGTGAAATCTGTCTAAAATCGGAGCTGTTCGTGAGGCGTTGAAATCGTGAAAAATCAGTGAGACCGACCGGAACATGTTCTGACTGCAGGTGCAGATCGCTTAGAGTCGGTTTGATTAGGCTGGAATCGAAGTTAGAATAGCGATGACCGGAAATGGTTTTGCGCTGTGGATGCGATTCTGGCAATCCATCACTAGTTGGTGCGTAGTTTCAAAGTGTGTGTACAACGATGTGCATATATACGATGTTGAATCGAGCCAACCTAAAATTTTGCTATAATCCAGGACTGAATCAATACTACTGATTGAATGGTGTTCCGAGATTTTAAAAGATATCGGTCTAATTTGTTGCATGTGCTTAGCTAAAGAGTGCCCTCATCTATGGGTGAAAAAAGTTTTCCAATAACTGGTCCAGGGAACTGTACATAGTGTCGCAAAGGCAGATAAAAGACGAAAATATCAGGTGACCGACTTTAGGTGGCCGCCTCTGTACATACAATAAAAGGTTTATACTTATTCTAAACGAATCACAATTTTCTGAGACCTCTTAAGGCTGACTTCACTCGTAATGTCGAGAAACGCGGTTTTGTGAGAAATGTACCACACCGCAACAGTCACTATTGCACTTGATTTTGATCAAAAATTGTCGCGGCTTAGTTCTAGACAGGGGCGGATTAAGCAGCACGCAAACTAAGTGACCCCGGGAAAAGCAACACACCCTCCGCTCACAAGTAAATTTGTCTCGCAATTTTTATCTAATTTTGAATTTCTCATACAACTGCTCGTTCAACACATGAGAAGTGCCTACATTCGTTTGACCGCTTATGGAACGCTCTTCCCCCACAAAACAAATCGAACGAAACACACTTAGTCGTCGTACTCAACAGGAAGATGTTTGAAAATGATTTTTTAGGAATGTCAATACAGCTGAGCGATAGCAGTTTTAGCGCCTGACAAACAACGGTAAACAGAATTACCGGACGAGTCGTTTTGACCGGCGATGGTTACGCTTAATTCACTTTAAAAAAGAAAGGTCCATTTCGATCCTCTTACCATTTCTTGCCAGATAAAAAAAACGGATAATACAGGTTTATACTTTGATACTCTATGATATCCACTTGTTACGGCAGCAACGGGTAAGGTTTGAGTGAGGTGAGGTGATTTTTAAATTGTAACGAAATGTTTCCTTTGCAACGACTAAGTTTGAGAAGAAATTTAAACTATTGTAGCTTATCGTATGAGAATAAGATCGCTGGCCTAAATAAATATACATTTTTTGGGAACAGCCAGTTTCTTGAGTTCATCGATAAGCGTAAACAACACGGACAAAGCGTAAGGAAGCGAGTGTAGAAAGAAATTAGGAGAAAAATTCTTGCAGGACGAAAACGTGCATAAGCACCAGGAAATGAATCATTTCAGTAACCAACTTTTACGTTGCTGTGTGATATGTGGCCGAATAAGTGTTTACGACACAACTTAAATTAGATAAACTACAATAAATAAACTTAATTTATTTCCGCTTTGTAATGACACCACACCACATTCGTTGCTAGCTGTATCCCGACTGCCGCTCGCATCCCGATCGTGTAACGAGTAACAAATCGGGATCGCGGATCGGGACGAATCTCTCGCTAGGACACTAGACGAGCTCGTGCCCATCAACCGACGAGAGAAAACATCTCGCAGAGAGAGCGCGTGAGTACCCTGCACGTACGCACCCAACACCAACCCAACGCGAGGAGGTCATAAAATTTCAATTGTGTTTACAATCAATCTAGATTCTAGAAGAATAAACATAGCAGCATATGGAAACATAAGGAACATAAAAAAGTCCATTGCATAGACTTCCGAAAAAAGGCTCAATATTTGCACACGCATTGGCACCAATACATTTAAACAACGTGTACGGGAACGTTTCAACACCATCAAACATGTTAGTATAAAAGAACCAAATTTTGTTTAATAAATGTCAGATTTAATTCACAACCTGAACGGAAAACGTCTCGATTTTCTTTGAACGTTTCTTGGCCTTTCCTAGGATTTGTGCCACATTCGTAGCATAGATTACCACGAACCGAGAATACTACAATTTGTTATAATAACTCCATTTGGGGAGAAACCCATCTTTTCCTATAAACCAGTTTTTGGCTGGAGCTTAGGACACTGAAGGCCTTTCCTTCGCGTGGTCTGGCCCGAGTTCCGCCATCAACACCACTACTGCCCAACTCGTCTCTCTAAAAACGTTCATCACTAATGACCAAGAAGGGGTGTGCACCTTCCGTGGTTGGACGGTAAAAAAATACTACAATATTGATCATTTTAACTGAAGGGCTGTGACATAAGCAAAAATGAGTGTTTCAGAGATCGTTCTCAGGACCTACCCAGCAAGGATCATCTCCATCTCTTGGTAGATTATCGCATAAAATGATTACATTTGAGATTGAAGCTTGGCATGCCTTTCTGCCACCTAACCCTTGTTGCTACCAATGTAATCAACTTTCCAATTTCGCTAACCGGCCTTCTATCTCAGAATAGAGCAAGAGCAATCAAAACAATCAAAAGTGTTTGTAAAAAAAATGGCAAACTACGAGATAGCACACCTTCCTTCGAAAACGCAAATCTCGCTCTCGAAAACGCAAATCACCAAGCAAACCCACGTCAACGCATCATTATCTGGTACATATGTGTCGCACTTGCAAAAAAAAGAAAACAAATAGAAACCAAAGACTGCAAGTCACCAAGTCTTGCATCTTAAGGCTCAGTAGTGGACAAAAAATGAATGAAATGATGGCCAACGGGAAGATTGTAGCCCAGTGATGCCAGTATCTGTTGTGGGAGGGAACGGTGAAGCCTAACAAGGGCACTAATCCTCCCTATCTTCCGTTATCGGCTACCAGTTCAAACTCTTTCGCTTCTGTTTTATGGAAGTCCATCAACCAAATAGAAGTCGATGGCGCATATCACACATTATGACGATTGTTAATAGTGTCTGGAATGTGTGTGTGTGTGCAGGTATATTGGCACCCGTTATCAGTCGTAACGCGTAACGGTAGCGACAGGTCGCCGACAGACGATATATGGCTCAAGTACAGCGCCTCATTAGCAAACAGTTCGCTAGTGACTAGTGCTGAAGGAGGAACAAGCATATTTTACCTAATAAAATAAATAAATAATGGTTGTATTCCGTGGGTTGTTGTTGTTGGTGCTTGCGGTGGCCTTTATCCAGGCAGGAGTGATTAAAAATACACCAGAAAATGGTATGTCTTTCGTAAGGCATCGTACATGTAAATGAGAGTTGATCCATGTGTATTGATGGTCCTTGTTTTCCCCCCTTCGTTCCGGGCAGCGGCACGACTCCGGAACCTGCGACCGGACGAGCTGGCCGAGGAGCTTAGCGGGCAGTTTGAAGGTGACATTGTGTTGAGCGAGGAACAGGAACGATCGCTACTCAGCAACAGACGCAACGGGCTGATTGCAACGACCTACCGCTGGCCGGGTAATACCGTGCCGGTGATGATCGTCGAGGAGGACTTTAGTAAGTAGCTCGGGGCTTGTGATATTAAAGTACGCAAATATTCTCTCTACCATGGTTCACCTTTGCTTTTGTAACAGCTCCGGAACAGATTGAACACATTAAGCGCGGTTTGCGTCAGATCGAGTCCGTCACCTGTTTGAAGTTTGTAACGCGCACCGAGGAGCCGGATTACGTGCGTGTGATCGGTACCGGGTCGGGATGCTACTCGTCCGTCGGTCACCGGGGTGGTGCGCAAACGCTTAACCTGGAACCGTACGATGTCGATACCGGGTGCTTCCGGTTGGCCACGATCGTGCACGAGTTTATCCATGCGGTTGGGTTCTACCATCAGCAGAGCGCCAGCGATCGCGACCAGTTCGTCCAGATCGTGTGGGACAATATCGAGGATGGCAAGGAGCATAACTTTAACATCTACGACAGTGACACGGTGACGGACTTTAGCGTGCAGTACGATTACGGCAGCGTGATGCACTACAGCTCGACCGCTTTCAGCAAGAACGGGGAGAAAACGATCGTCCCGAAGGATCCGAACGCGACGATCGGCCAGCGGGTCGGTATGAGCGAGCGGGACATCTCCAAACTGAACCACATGTACAAGTGTTTGAATAAAAATTGAGCGTACAGTTGGCAGCACTTTTCGTTGGTTTTAGTAGGCTTTTTCTGCACAGTGATTCTAGAATATTCTATATTTATGTTCTTAGACGGGAGTTTCTCTGGTGGATAAGGTAGATGGTTCTAGAACGCCTTGAGCAAGATGTTTTCAATTTTCAAGGCAACGCATCTTCAAGGTCTTCCGTTCTTTTAGGTCAGGTTCTTCAGACACAAACATCCTTACCTTGGGAAGAACTGAAGTACTACTGCACTTTTCTTGAAGAAGATCTCACGTGGTTAAGGCTAACATCTATTTACCGTGTGCCATCTACAAAAACAAGTCTCCGTCCATGGTCTATTTTGTCTCCTAGGTCTTGCAAGAAACATGTTTTCCAATGTTGTTTCAGTCATTCCTTCTATCATTTTTCTTAACAGATATTTTTCAGTGATATCATTTTTTTTTCTTTGGCTCAACAACCGATGTCGATCAAGGCCTGCCTGTTGTGGGCTTGGCTTTCAGTGACTAATTGATTCCCCCCCATAGCAGGATAGTCAGTCCTACGTATGGCGGCGCTGTCTATTTGGGGATTGAACCCATGACGGGCATGTTGTTAAGTCGTACGAGTTCACGACTGTACTACGAGACCGGCTACCGATATCATTATTCTTCCTTAAAAAAAATCAATAGAAAAACAACGTTTACATATCTTTGTTTCGTCGGAGTATGTGTTAGTATAGTTTTATTACATTTGTTTTTGCTTTCTTATTTAACCGTAGAACGTGTGTATGTTGTGTGTATATTTTTTGTGCTGTAATGTTGTCCTGCAAACATTACAATCAATGTTGATGTCGTGCGATATAAACTCATACACACACTCACACGTACACGTACAAACATCACTCAGTATTTAGGACGAGCTGTCCAAATTCCTTTTTTTGTCTCTCTATCTCTTTCTCCCATTTTTTTCAATACAAAAAAATGCTATCACCCCTTCGTTCTTTGTATTACAGGAGGTGCAGTATTGGGTGCGTTTTTGTTGTTGTCTTAAATGCCTATACCGAGTGATGGAATGCGGGGAAGAGAAAAAAAGAGGAAAGCTGATAATGGTCTCACACCCCGCTCTTCGCTTTAGCCAAAATGCTTTACATGCGTCAAGAGATAAGAAAAACCGAGCGGGTGGTTGTTAACGATGGGAGGGGGAGCTTTGGGTTTTCCCCAGTATGCAAATATACATAGGTATATGTATATGTAAATGCGTGCAGTTATTGTACAGAGTGTGTCACGAGTGTGTGTTTATTTTTGCAAAAGGTTTATATTTTTTTTTTTTGCTCTATATTGTTACTCGTTTTAATCAATCACACACAACGTGGCAGAGCTCTCGTGCTGAGTGTGTGCATTTATTTGTGTAGTTCATGTTTGTCGTTTACCGATTAAGCTTATTTGCATAGATAGTTGCAGTTGGAGGAGGACATTGGAGGGTTGCCACTTGTTGTGTTAATACTTAGTGTTGCAATTCAAACGAACAACACTTTTTTAATCACTATCATGAAAGTAGGAACAATAAATTCAATATTTAAAAGTTCACATGGCTTTGATTTTCATTTTAAAATAAATTACGATCAATTCATAGGTGTAGAAAGGATCAAAGCAAAGAAGCAGCAGAGCAAACACACCCAAAAAGCATTTCAATGGAACGATACTCATCCAAGCAAGCGGAGTAACGATCCCCTTTTGTTACCCGGAAGATGTACAACATCAAAATTGCTAAGAAATTGGAAGTCGGTGTAAACGTGTAGCCTACTTAGTGATTAGTGCCTACAACAACAATCCTCACAGAGAGTTGGTTTGTTTTTTTTTTCAATTCCATCGTGTACCACATGCAAAAAGGCAACTCAGAGAAACGAAATAAATCATACCTAACACCAAGATGGAGGATAGGAATCCCTAAACCACTTCCACGCCAATTGATATCAGAGTTTATGAATTGTTTCAGAATTTCATTTTCAATTTGATTTTCACCCTTGCGCTCTCTTTCTATCTTCATTTACGATAAAGGTGTAGCTTTTAAACGCCCACAAAAAATGTCTTCAAAATAAGGCATCCCTCTCTCACTAATACTTTTCGTTCGGAGTATTTTTTTTTTGCTTAAATTTTTACGGATATTTAAACTTTTTTTTTCATTTGCGGAGACGAAGGTTTAACAATCCTCTCACCAAAAGCTACCACCTCCTACTGTACTTGCTTGCTTAAATTTGGTATCAAACTTTCTATTTCAATTGTATTAAAAAGTGTTCCGGCTTCGCTAAACAAGCTGCTAACAATGCGATAACAAGGCAGAGCATCAACAGTGATTGCATATCTTTAGGCGAAATTTTCAAGTGAATATAAGTATGCAATCTGTATAGCGCTGTAAACCGGTCTTATTATCGGCTTGTTAGCGGCTTGATTGGCGCTTTTTAGCAACACGGTTAACTAATAAAACTTAAAATGACTGTAAATGTTTTGAGAAGTCGTAAATAGGACTACAACGATCTCCAGAAGTAGAAGAATATAGAAAGAGCTACTTCTAAACAATAAAACAAGAGGAAGCAGCCTATAGTATGAAAGCAGTATGAATAGTAACGAAACTAAATCAACATGTGGAGTACATAAATCGGCCTTCAAGCTGCCTTCCATTGGCCGGTAAGCAGTCGTGTTTCATTGCTTCTTCTTAAATATATCACATGCACCTTTTTTACACGAATTGTTTCTCCTTCCGTTCCAATCCGCAAATTTAAATCGATTTGTTTTTTTTTTGTTTTTTTTTCAAATTTCATTAACCATTGTGGCTAAAGCTAGAAAGCATATATGTATAGGTAGTCGTGAGTGTGTTTTGTATAGGATTAACAGGAAAAAGTGTTGAAAGTTGGTGTATCCAGTTGGGTCAAGATGATTGTATTATGTTTTTGATTTTGTTGTTGTTGTTGTTGTTTTGACACTACTTTACACAATGCACTTTCTTCAGTATAAGCATTTTCCCTCGCTCTCTATCTTTATATGTTCAATTTCGATGATGTATTAAAAGGTGCTTCGGTTGGCTTACATTCTCAATTGATGTATCGTTCCTTACTCGTTCTTTCTACTATTACCCCACCAAACCAGCTTGCTAACGATTACCAAAATATCAAAACAAAAAGGAAGAAAACAATGAAGCAACAAAAAAGATCTTTGTTTCTCTCTCTATCTTACCCTGTTCATCACAGCATGAAAAAACAAGCAATTATTGCATTTTCTATTTGTTGTTCACAGGGACTTTGTTTCACCATTGATTCGTAGTGCGTTCGTGTGCCGCATAATTTGTCATCGCTTCGTTTTGTTTTCGATTTCACAACAGTTTCGGCAGCATGGCGTCGGTTAGTACTAGCAGTAACTGATAGCAATAAAAATTGGTTTCATTTTTTGTTTGTTTTTACTTTATATAATAGTATTAATATAGAATAGAATAATAATATAATATAACTAAGAATCATAATAATAATAATAATAATAATAATAATAATAATAATAAAAGAATGCTAGAGCGTTCAACCGTTCGTGTTTTGTTTTTCGTTTTCTAAACCATAAGCACTAAAGTGTGTATGTTGTGTGTGTGTGTGTTTTGTGTGTGTGTGTGTGTGTGTTTTTGTGTCCATACACAGTACAAATAGTAAATCAATTACATCGATGTGCTCGGACACACGGCCACTCCACGTATACTTGTTTTGCGGATTTTGTTTAGTTTTGTCTGTTGCTTTGCTTTAAAAGGCGTCCAACAGCTGAATAACACACGCGCACACACACATACAGAGAAGGAACGAAAGAATGAAACAACATCCTCATGCTGTTGCGTGTCGGCTGGGTAGCCAGAACACACCACCTGTGACGTAAACAACGATCGGAAAGAAGGCGAATGTTTAAGCGCAGGGTCTCGAAAACTGCGAAAGGGCGGCGAAACAATCAAGGAAGGATGAACATAGAAAGCTACTGTACAAATTGGAACATAATGCCATCGTATAAGCATACTCACTGATGTAATTGTAATCACTTTACAGTTCTTACTATTTACGTTACAAGAAGCTTGCCGGACCACAACCCGATCCGGCACATACGACACCGTGCGGTTAATGCGGAAGCAGAGAGTTGTTTGCGCTCGTTTGCATAGAATTTCGCATTATGTACACTGACCAAAGAATGATACTGTATAAGCGCTACTCACAATTAATACACGGCGGCGGTTGCAGACCATGCAAAACATATTGACCTTCTAAAACTGTTTACATTCTTCTTCAGCTGGTTAAAGCGCGGCTCTGTTCATACGCTTCCTCTCCAGCCACGTGTTCTGTACATGTTGTCTATGTGTTCTCGTGCGTAAATACGCGAAAAAGGAGGTGTATGTGTCTCTGTGTGGGTTTACTTTTATTTCACTAATCCTTTTCTTCGGTTCCTTCCGTTCATTTCGCTTTTTTCCTTAACACAATACGGGCGATTGCTTTCGCCATGCTTTCTTTCACGAATCTCGACGTGTTTTTGTCGTGTGTGTGTGTGTGTGTGTGTGTGTGTGTGTTTGTGAGTAGGGTGTGCTTCGATTGCGTCTACAATTGTGTTGAAAATGGGGAACATATTTTCAACACTGTGTCTGTAAAAACAAAAAAAAAACAATACAAATTCGATCGCGATTGTGCTCTTTCTATCTCTCCCCTCTCTCTCTCTCTCTCTCTCTCTCTCTCTCTCTGTCTGCTTTAAGCACTACTAGCACAAGTGGTCACGCTCGAACTAGACACGGCTGCTGTTGCTGCTGCTGCTGCTCTTGGCGGCCGTTTATATTGCTTCAGTCCGTAGGCACTGTTGGTGCACTCCCGTTGTCTGCCGTCGTCCCGGAAGGTTCCTCCGATGATGGAGACGTTGGTTGTTGTTGCTGCTGCTGCTGCGATGGTGATGGCTGAGTTGCTGCCACTTCCGGGCCTATCGCAGAAAGAGATGATGACGTCGTCTGCTCATCGCCCGGTGCGTTTTGCTGCTGATCTTGGTTGGTTTCCTGTGGATTTGGAGAGAGAGACAAAAAAGTTTGAATGAGTATTGAATAGTATATGGTTTCTAGACGGTCCTAGACGGTCCAGTATAGAAGGAGTACATAAGTTTTGATAACCTGATTAACTATTTAACATTATTGAAAAGCAAAATACATTGAAAATCTCCAATGGTGCTGCCATAAAGGGTAATAAACGGACGCTCTACGTACGACAGATTGTGATGTGCGCCAAACAGAAATTTAATTGGAAATAGACCAGCAACAAGTAGTGAAAGTCAACCTAGATTGATCCTGGTCGTAAATATGTCCGATCGTGCCTATGAACATATATTTTTTTAATTTGGCCTAATTTGACATGACCCGCTGTCCCATGCTCTACATACCGGGGGTCACTTAATTGATGATGTTGTTTGAATAGTTTATAGAGGCTTTGGCTCCAACGGAGTTCTTTCGCCTCTAACTCAATTGATGATACATCTGCATAGGATTTGTGTTATGCTTCTACACACAATGTTGGTCAAATTCAAAGTTCTAACAACAAACCTGTCCATTTTGAGTCAATTGAATTACCATAGTTTATGTTAATTGATTTAAAGTTTCATTCTGTTCAAAACAGCCATTCACAAGTGTGCATATGGCCATTTGTACGTAAAAAAATCAAATAGAAATTAGATATTGAATTAAAAAAATGCTTCAAATGCTAGAACAACAGTGTACAATGTATATGCGATCTTCTTCGCCAGTTGAACATGTCCATATTTTTTTCGTACATCGAAATGTAACCACGACTGTGTGCACGTCTTAGGACAATTTATGAAAGACTTTTCAGCTTAAACATACTTTATGATTATTCGAATGTAGCCTAACAAGACCAGTGAGTGAGTAGCATTCGTTACTCATGAAAACTAAATGATGGTTTCAAATCAATTATTGGGTACTTTTACGATACTAGCCCGCTTGAGCCCAAATCTGACATTTGGCGGTTGAAATCATGTCAACACTCCATACAAAATCACGCGCAAAACTAGGCTCTGCATTTCAGCCTGAAAAATGTGTAAAGAAATGCCAATTCGTCGCGGGCGCGATCAGCTTAACTCATGACGGATTAAATTTGTTTGCTGAATGATGAATATTGTGTCAAAAGAGGTTAAAATCGACTTGTTTCAAATTAATAAAAGTATCACAACTCATTTCAAACAGAAAATAAGGAAAGGAATCACAAAATTTTTAAATGCACCTTTTTATACACAATTGCGGAATATCCGCCATATTGAACAACCGTAACTATCAAATGGGGGCGGTTCCGTGGTACAGTCGTCAACTCGAACGACTGAATAACATGCCCGTCATGGGTTCAAGCCCAGAATGGACCATCCTCCCGTAACAAGGATTGAATATCCGGCTGTGTGGTAATGAATTAAAACTCGAAAGTTTGTACAGGCCGGCATATCCGCGTAGGACGTTTACGCTAAATAGGAATAACTGTCACATGGATACAACCCCCCGGATGATGGTTATTGTTCCACTGACAGGCTGAAATTTCAGCTTGTTATTTAAAAGAAAAATAAAAGACCCGATTGTAGTAGGCTATGCCTACACAGCAGATTTTGCCTCAGCAAAATGTGTATGCTTTGATGCCATTTTAGAAACATATACGATACTCACAAATCTTATCTATCGAATAGCTTCAAAGTTTAAGATCGTATTTGACAATTTGCTTAGACATTTTTAACAAAAAAGCAAAACACAAACAACTAACTAACAACAAATGCGCAAAAGTTGAGTGTACCATCAATAGGCATGTCGCCAGCGGGAGTGACAAAATGCTGACAAATTTTTCAAAACATTTTTTTTTTTCAATATTTCGTAACCTAAACATAAAGTTGACAAAAGCTGACAAAAAATGGCAAAAAATTACGTTCTCGAATTTAATTTTTTTAATTGATTTTTGATGCGGTCACGAGAAAAGCCCTTTTTGCAGTTGATAAGCTGTTTTGACAAAGTTGACATTTTATTTTCAACATTTTGTCACTTCCGTGACGCCGCCCCTAATTTGGTGAGCCACAGAACATCAGAATACTTTGCTACGGTGTACACTACAATCTTCTCTCGTCCTGCTCGTTGCGTTAAGAGGTTATTTACTATTTTACAAATTAAATAAAACATCTGCATAGTCATGTAGCGCATCCGACCGTACTGCCCCGCAAGCAATCGGAATCGTTTGGTGGATGCTTAAACAGGGCACAGTAAATGGTACGCGTGGCACTGGAACGTGCGAAACATTCCTCTTAAGAATCATCACTCTAGCCCTCGGCCTGTTGCGTTGTGCAAATAGACCCGTCATCTCGGACTGGGAGCTGCTATAAATTAGACCCACTGACACCTACCGGCCGTAGCGTAGTCGCTGTCCAGCAGGCAAACTGATAAGTGTGCTCTCGCCTTTTTCGCAAAACAGTGAAATCTCGTCCTAAACGCTAGAAGCCATGGGTGAACGCACCGATACGATCGCTGGGCTGGACGATATTGCCGTACCGGAGTACATCGACGAACGGTTGGCTGCGAAAGCGCTCGTCAACGGGCTGGGCCTTCAATCGGTGCGCATTGTCGAGTGTAAAATAACGCGCGCCACCGCCAACGGTGACAATTACATGAGTGATGTGTTTCGGCTCGCAGTCCGTTACGTCGCCGAGCAGTCGGGCGACGAGCGCACCATCTCGCTGGTGGTGAAAAGTCTTCCCGCGACCGGTCAACGCGGCCCCATGATAGAGGAAGTGCAGGCGTACACGAAAGAAGCGACCATGTTCCGGGACGTGGTGCCCGCACTTTCCGAGCTGACCGGCGGCACATTCTTTGCCGCGCGTTGCTTCTATGCCTCCGACCTGCCTGAGCGGTTGCTGGTGTTTGAGGACCTGAAAGCGCTCGGCTACGTGACGGTAAACCGGCAGGCCGGGCTAGACTTTGAACACTGTGCGCTGGTGATGCGCAAGATCGGCCAGTTCCATGCTGCGTCGATGCGCTTTGCCGAGCAGCGGTTGGAGCTGCTGCAGCGCCAGTTTCACTTCAACATGTTCAATCCGGACCACGGTGAGGCGTCGGGACAGCTGCGTACCATTTTCGAGAAGGGGCTGGAAGCGCTGATTACCGTCGCTAGGGAGCGGTGGGACGGGTTCGATCAAACGATCGTGCAAAAGCTGGAACGGTTGGCGCCGGTGTACGTCGATCGGTTGCGCGCGTGTCTAGAGCAGAACTGCGAGGCGGACGGTGGCTACCGGGTGCTGAACCACGGTGATCTGTGGTCGAACAATATGCTGTTTCGCTACGATCCGACGGAACCGGCGACCGTGCAGGATGTGGCGTTCGTCGATCTGCAAATCAGTTTCTACTCGAGCCCGGGCGTGGATCTAAACTATGCGCTTGCCAACTGTCCGAACTACGAAACGCGGGCGCGGCTGGACGAGCTGATCGAGCTATACTACGTCTCGTTCCGGGACACGCTGGAGCAGCTCCAGTACACGGCCCGGCCCATCCCGTCGCTCGCCGACGTACGGCGGGAGATAAGGCGGATGGAATTTTTTGCCCTCGTGTCGGTCGTCTCCGTGCTGCCGATCGTGGTGATGGACCACACGGACGAGCTGGTGGCTAACTTTGAAAATCTCATCGACGGCAAGGATGCAGCGAGAGCGCGCGACATACAGTACAATGGGGTGAACTATCAGCGCATCGTGCGTCCGATGCTGATTGAATTCAATCAGCGCAAGATGCTAGACATTTAAACAGACAAGGGGAACCGGCGTTCTTTGGTTGCTTTTGTTGTCATTTGATAAGATCCCTTCAGCAGGTTGCAAAAGTGAGATAGAAGCTCCGTCGCGGACAATATTATCAATTTATAAGGTCCAAGGTCATTGATGGAGACATGGAGTACCTTTGTTTAGACGATTCTTTGTGGAGTTTTCGGTGATCAAAAGTGCTATATTATTGCAGAGTTTTGTTACTTGATTGCATTATTACTTGCTTCTATGCATCGCAACTGTCTTTTGTTCAGAAGATTCCAGTGTTTCTCAAGTGATATTTACATTAGAAGGAAATATTGCAAATCCGTAAAATACGTTTCAACAGTATCTATGGTAACGCTAATGATCTGCCATTGGTTGCTTTGACATTCATTTGCAGAAGAATAGAAAATAGGTCGAAATGGTCTTTTACTAGAGAAACACTTTATATTCACAATGCAGTCATGAGCTACACCAAATAAAATGACACAATTTTGTTTACCGAAATCTCGTCATCACCAATTCGAAAACACACAATAGTTTTATGTCCTCCAAGAGCGACTGTACTGTCGTCACTGTAGTCTCGAAAGCGCAAGTACATAATCACTTCACTCTAAAATGGACCATATATGATCATGATTTTCAAGAACCCTCTGCATTTTTTCTCAGTTATGATATTGGTCACATTCAGTCCAAACGGCCAATAACATTCAAGCACAACCCCATCAGTTTTTTTTTTAAATCAATTACGAAAACTGCGATTAATTAATGAAAGTCATTAACCAAAATTCATTATTTAAATAAACAATTAAAATTGCTAAGCAATTTGACCCGACAAAAGTAAGGCTCTGTCTTTAAGAGAAAATTGCAATTGGAATAATAAGCAAAGTATACAAAATATATTTCGAAGAGCCTTTGAAATATGATCATCTTGCCTTACAGGGTTGCTCTACCT
>KB668099.1:1088577-1141432 GCA_000349065.1 Anopheles quadriannulatus | reverse complement strand
CTGTGCCGCCATACGTAGGACTGACTATCCTGCTATGGGGGGTAATCCAAAAAAGTCACTGAAAGCTAACCCGACAAGTGGGTACAGGCAGGCCTTGACCGACAACGGTTATCATCATCCAGATTCATGAATCTGAATCTGATTTGCCCAACACTAATCGTGACGGTGGAAGCTGGTAATATTATCGTACCTTTAATATTACCAGTACACTACTTCTGGAAACATGAACACTGACCAAATTTGACGAAACTCTTTGTGCTACGGTCAAGAGAAAAACGCTCGGTAGGGTAGCGGTAGGATAGGCTCGATAGTGAACTCTACGCTAAAACATTCTGCTTTCAATTTCTTATTTAGAAAATAAATAAAAAACGCATAAAGCAACCAGCAATCGATTCTTACCTGTGATTCTAAAACACGTTCCTGATGCATTGCATTCAGCAGCTCCCGCAAGTGTTGATTTTCCCGCCGCAGATGTTCTCGTTCCATATCTTTTTCACTAATCTTATGCTGTGTGTGTTTATGTCAGGGTGGTGAGGGTGATAAAGAAGCAAAAGGTTGTTAACACCATTCCGAAACTTGGGTTTGCCACATGATGCACTTACCAAGAGCTGCGAAATTTGCGAGTTCAAACCAGTCACGTAGCTCGCTATCAGATGGCACGGTACGGTAGGGGCGAGATTCGAGGCGTGAAGTAAGCGGTTCTTGCCGCACTGCTCCGGTCCCAGCGCTGTTCCCGAGTATTTTTGCGTCATGGATGGACTCTGGAATGGTAGTTGGACATATAAATAAGACATCACTTACGGCATTGAGGTGAGACCATCATCTTCGACTTTACCTGCGTCGAGTCATAATTCTCATTGATCTCTATGTGAGACTCGGGCGATTGCGAAGCACGACCAACGTCACCTCCATCATCCAGCGTATCGACGCCGCTCGCCACTCCTCCACCTGCTGCTGCGGCTGCTTCCGTAAGCTTACGGGCCTTCTCATTCTCCGCCAGCAGCACGGCCGCAGCTCTGTTGCAAGTAATAATCGATTGTTAGTTAAAGTGTTGACTTTCTAAGAACTGTGCACACTTACCGGACTTCATCGATCTCACAGTACCCGTCTTCATCCTCCGTGATGCTGACGTTCTGATCCTGGGCCGCCACCACCCCGATCGGTGCCGGCGCACTGTTGTAGAATGTGGCCGCTGTCGCGGTGCTGATGGTGGCGGAAGCCGCCGTTGCCGAAGGCACTGGACCACCACCTATCGTCGGTACGGTCGGCTCGCTGAGCGGTTCTTTGGTGGTGGTGGTGGTGGGCGACGGAATGTGATGGTGGTGGTTCGACTGCTTGGTGCGACCGCCAGCAGCAGCCAGCACGCTGCAGTCATCGCAGACGGCGGTCGACACGGCACTGACCTGCTGGCTCTCCGACACCCGCATACACTCGCTCACGATCTCCATCAGCGTTTGGCCGTAGGCGAACGCGGCCAGCACCAGGTCGGTCGGTTCCTTCGGTGCCTCCGGCTGGGCGGCGATGTCCGCGATCGCCTGGAAGTGTTCGTCCGGCACCTTGAACATGTCGCACACGACCCGCTGCTTGCTGGCAAGCGTTTTCTGGATCAGCAGGTCGTACCGGCGCAGTTGCTCTGCACGAATCAAAGATGCGAACATGCGGAGAAGATGATGGAATGACATTATGAAGTGGACACACAAAGCATGGAGTCGCATGGTGACGGGGGAATAAAAGGGATCACATTAATGCATCATCGATAACATGCAAAACACTCAAAAGCCGACGCCGGTGGCAGCGCGTGTTATTAACACATTTGTGGTTTTAGCGTTTGGTTTTATTAAAAGTTTGCGCCACAAAGCAGAAAGCAGATGGTTAAAGTGTTGAGGAAAAACAAAAAAAATGCTACATAGGAAAGCAACACAAAAATTAGCATAAAAACAACTAAATAAAGCCAACTTAAGCGATAAACCTTAAAATAAACACATGTTAGCTGTAGTTTTTCAACGTAAACAAATCGACTTATCGAATCGAGAGAGCAAAAGAGAGAGATGGAGATTACACAAAATTACAAACTTTAACAAACACAAACAGAAACTACCTAGAGAGTTGAACAAAAAGCTGGAATGAGGACAAGTAAACATAAGCGTCGTGCCTGATGCCGATGATATTATAAGAGTATGATCACTCCAAAACTAAATAAACCTGCGCACAGATTGGACACAATTCAAATAAACATGTACCCTTTGACGTGGAAAAACAGTTTGCGAATTAATAATGTTCTCCTTCTTTCGGGCGCGATAGGAACACCAAAATGCGGAAACTTGTTTACGTGGACGCTGAAGTCGTTGAGAAGCGTTGAGAAGCGTAAATAAATACAACCGCGAATGAGAACCTCACGCTCTTCTGTCTTTGTGTGTTTAAGCGTTAAGATGCAAAAACTTTTCAGCTACAAGCAACAGTGAATTGAAAGCGCTCCTAACTTTTGTTTAGTAACTATTACACTACACAAAGCTATGTTTTAAACAACAATTAAAGCATGGCGGCCTGGCGCTTATTAGCACAACCGGTCTACACTGCGTACCGCAAACGCGTCCAACTTACCCGCCGGTGTGAGGATCGGTTCCGCCGTAAGCGTTGCGCTTACGCTCACGTGAATTTCGCTCGGTGCGACCAGCGAGCACTGCTGCGTGATCGTGCGCGTATTGTTTGACGATCCCTGGCGTCCCGACTGACCGCGCGTGTAGCGCTCATCGTCCTCGTCATCCTGCTGCCCGTTCTCCTCCTCCTCCTCCTCGTCGGACGATCGGCCACCGCCGTTGCACTCCTCGCGCGAACCGTGCCGCCGCGAGCTGCGCTTAAACTTTTCCTTCTCCTCGTTCTCCAGATTGTCCTCCGTTTCGTTGGCACCGCTCGAGTCGGGCGCACCGGGCACGGACGGGAGGCGCGAGTCATCCGGTCGACCACCACCCGGCTGATGATGATGGTGGTGGTGGTGCGGCTGACCGGCAGCTTGCTGACTCGCAGGTGACTGTTGCTGCTGCTGGTGCGGGTGATGCGGCTGTGCTGGGTGGTGGTGGTGATGATGATGGCCGGCACTGCTGCTCACCGCCCGACACTGTGTGTCCTTGCGCTCGAGCCGCTCGATCGGCGTCGAGGTCTGTTCGATCTTCTGCGTCTCGGTGACGGTTTCGAAGCTGTCCTTCGGTGGCTGACCAGCACCACCACCGGCACTGTCCTCACCGTACTCGTGCGTTCCTTTGGTACGTGATTTGTACGCTTCGGCGGCATCGGAAATATGCTTAAACCATCTGGAATAGGGAGTAGAAAGAAAGAAGATCACATTTGATCGTTAGTTTTGAACCGTTTTGAGTGTTTGATTCCCGCATTATTTGCCTCCCCCCAAAACGAAGGTTAATATAGGGGTCCGTAACCTGGAAACGAGTGATGGCCGACGGATCGGTTCCCCTCCAAGGCTGCCGCGGCGCTTCGTGTGCTGCTTCGCCGAACCACCGGTACCGTCGTCGAAGCGGAGCTCCGGCAAACAGTGGGCCACCTCTGCGGCAATGCTTTTGCGCCGCAACCTGCCCGTAACGGCGGGCACTGTTAAGTTCATCATTTTTTTTTTTGAAACTTCAAAAATCAAACCATCACACACACTCTACTGGATGGCAAGGGTTCATATTTCAGGGCCGTTTTGTTGTTGGTGATTCATGATTTTTATCTCAATGTCAATGTCCCTCCTTTTTTGAAGTTCCGAGCCACTTGGGAGGAGAGTGCGTTGTAAATAATTTATATCTTTACATTTTCACACAGCGCTTGTAGCCGCATCAGTCGACAGGTGGTGTTCAAGTATTCTGATTCACTGGAATTGTACACACACTTCTTTACTGTGAGGAAAGGGGTTCGTTATCCAAACGTCCAATTAGTTTTCATCGTACTTTTTTTTATTCACTTCTGAAGGGATTAAACATTATAACTGTATTACAGGGGTTTCCCGTCGCTTTTTGGTCACTTGTTTGATTGTTTTAATTTGTTGACAATCATCTCAAGATTTGTTGACAGTTTTGTTAATATTTTTGAATCTGTCTCACAATTTATGGACTATTTACCATTAAATTATTAAATGATGAAATGATTTTTAATATATTGAATACATTTCATAACATCGTTTCCCACAGTTTTAACCTGTCTGGTAAGCTTGTGACGAAACGGCGTCAGTTTACTTTTTGCAGGTTGAAATAATCTGAGATAAAAATCTTAGGCGTGTAGTTTTGTATGTGTTGTAGGGTGGACATTATTACCGTCGCCAATTATCTAACTCTACATAACTTCTTCTTCTATTTAACGTTATGACAAACAAGCGGACATGCCGGCCTGTACAGGCTGTAGAGGCACAAAGCCCTGTCATTTGATCGTGTTTAACGAAACACAAAAATTGTTTCAATGAGCTTTTGAGCTTTCGGCTGGGGCAAATAGTTTATACGTTAATAAGTGTAGTTCTATAATAAATCTCTCTTCTAATTTTGCAACTCAACAAGCCACTACCGCCTGTAATTATCAAAAGCTAGTAAAAGTTACACCGAAACGCGAAAGAACGCCAAATCCGAGATCGTAACATTGAACATTGGTGCCGTGACCAGGATTAACGACAGATCTGGTATCTTTATTTTACAGATTCTTGCGAAAATCGCTGTTTGGTGCACATGCTCCATGTTGAGCCCATGACGGACATATTATTAAGTCGTTCGAGTTGACGACTGTAACACGGGACCGCTCCAAACTCCATATAAAGAACTGACTAATATTGTAAAAGGCTCCAAAATGCTAAACTGACCCAGCAAAGGTAAAAATGTTGGGTCACGTTCAACAATAGTAGAGAAACAGTAAATAAATAGAGCTTAGAATGAGTATTAAAACAAAAATAATGAGACACTGTTCTAACGTGATGTAACTGATTAACACAAAAGTGAAAAAACGTCCGAAAATCCTACAGAAACCCTGTATATCGTCTACATATCACGTTTGAGAAAAGGACAACACAATGACAATTATAATTTTCCAAACACTCTTCGCTTCGTCCTCTGTTACTCCCTATAACACTGGTGGATTATTTGGAAAGCCATGCTGTAATCAAGCGCACACCACACATGGGCACAACCTAACGTTAGGTAACACTATTAACGTCCCTGCTGCGTCCCATCCCGCTGGAATAGTTCCACTGGACTGTGGGCACCATTAGCGCATTATGTCGTTATCACATTGGCACACATTTGCTCTCATCACGTTGAATACCACGCGAGCGAGCGCACGCCTTTCGCACTGGTGAGCTGGCGCGCAACACCAACTGCAATATCATAAACGCGCGCCACCACCCGCAATAGAATCTCGTCTTTATGGACACAATCTGAATGTGAAGGGGGAGGGAGGGATAGCAAAAATTGGACCGGAATGCTGCTTAGTACCAAACATCAAACCTAAAAGTTACCCCGTGAGTAATTTAATCATCATCTCCTCGCCAGCGCGCAAAAGCTGTTTTTGTGACAAACCGGGAAAGGAATCCCAAACCCCAACCCAAGTGAGTGTGACGGAATTCTGAGGAAATGTGATCTTTAGGCCCCGAACACTGGGCACACGACGTTTGAAAATCTGGAAACCTTTGTGTAACTGATAACCTTGCAGCAGCAGCCCGTTCTCTCGTGTCTCTGTGTAAGCGTCACTTTTGGCGTAATTTAAACCTTTTGGGTGCCGATCGGCCTGATCTTTTCTACGTGAGACGCCATACCAGCAGTTTGACGTGTGCGATGTAGAAAGGTTAAAGGGTAAACCGGAGCTTTTGGCACTGACCGATAGAATTGCGTTACGACCAGCAAAGACTGCAAAAATGTAGTGTTTTTATGTGAGTCCTTCACTTCGAAAGCTCGCGCGCCATGAAAGCAAATACGTTTTGCGCCCGAGCACGGAGTCCGAAACCGCAAACGAAAGTGAAACTCAAAACGCTGCGCTAATCAATTGCGGTTTTGGTATTGGAAGTCGTCGCACGGGCGTATATCGATTCTACCCCAGCAGCCTTCCCTCTCCACCCTGGCGCCTTTCTGCACACATCACTACTTTCACGCTAGATTGGAGCGAAATGAAATCGGACCGAGAGCTTCGGTGAGGTTTCTAGGGGAACGTAAAGGAAACAGCCTAAGGCAAAACTCAAGTGCTCAGTGATTCCGGCATATCGCTGTCACAGTCGACGGGTGTCATTTCCTTTTACAAGCTAACATTTAACATTAAAGCGAAACGTAAAGCTCAAATAACAAAAAAAAAAAAGGGTTGAGAAAATGACGGATACTTCCGCCGTTGGAAATCGAGAGAGAAAGACACACTCGTCATTAAAGCTGTCAAGAATTGTAACGGTTGAATGATGCGACTAGATGATAAGAACTCTGGGCACATGCACATAAATGGAGAATGGCATCACCAGTATCCTTCTTTTCGTGGTATGTAGCGACTCGGAATGTGGCACTGCGGTGTTTTGCATTTGCTCCACACACACACTCAATACAGCACTCCTCATCGAGTACGGGGAGACCACGGGTGGAGTTAATTGAATGTTTATCGTACTGGCAGCAAAGCAACAGACGTTTAAACCGGCATTCTAATTGTCCAATAGCAAACGAACGCGGGCGGCCTGCATGTGTGGGGTTTCAGGGCTACTAGCGCACGTCCCCAGGTGACTGTTGACATGTCAATAACGATACTATTGTTTCGCTCAGCTACACTCCACAACACAACAGGCGTGTTTGCATACCCTCCTCCGGCTGTGGCACGGTGGTTTAGGAGTTGGGGAGAGATATCGCATATCAACTGTAGACAATTTAGTCTAGTTCGGGCGTAGTGCTAGTATATTCCATAACATTCAATCACTCAAGCTCGTTCAGTCGGGCGGCGGGGTTTGAGTTCGATTGGTGGAATGTGAGGGGGAGGGGGGATTACTATTGTAGCCAATTCATTTAATGTGCTTAGCTAGGAAGGTGAATGATGCACTTGCATGCACCTCAATTACAATAAAAAAGGGTAAATATATACACAAACACGAAACCGATCCTTTCACGAACGATCGTGCAAGTGCGGGAAAGAGAGCGAAAGTTAGCTTAAGTACTCTTTTAACGGCTAACAGCATCGACCTGTCAAATAGTGCAGATGATAGACGCGTAGGATTTGCAACGCACATTCGTCGTTAGTTCGAATCTCGATTTGGATAAAACCTTGGTATACCAATAGTAAGCCTTGAATAAATTCTACACAACAGCAACACCGTCGGAATTTAACGGATTCAATATAAGGGGGATTTTCAAATTAAAGATTGATTAAATAGTGTTATAATAATTGAGTGCTTTTTGAAGCAGCAGATTCAGTTTTTTTTTCGAAACAACCATTATAAACGAATATCTGCTTGCTTGCTATTTGTTGTAACGTAGATTTGAGTGACATTAATTAGGAGATTTTCCTGATTAATGAGACAATAACGTACTGGAAACGGAAGAGATTGTATCTAAAATAAGTGTTTTCATCCACATTCCCAACTCGCATTCATTACTATTTTGTCACAAATAATTGCAGTTGATGACATGTTCTTTTACCCATTCATAGGCTTGGCCATCTGTGCCTGATAATGACTGGGTTTTACCCAAAGTGCAGGATAAATTACTAGTTGTATGGAACCTGAGGTTTATTCCAGATTCGGTACCTTACCCTTAGATGGACATGTTGTTATAGTCGCGTACACGACTATGCCACAGGAACAGATTGAGTAGAAGCATGTAATAAGGCTATTATAAGCAGCGAACCAGCTCACTGATCGTTTTTTTTTAAATTTTGTATTTCAAAGAGACCTGTCCACAATTTAAAAAAAAATGTGCAAACAACTGACAAATTGATGGCAATAACTACATCACAAGCCAAAGCTGCAAAATGGCATTGAAACTGCCATCAAATATCCTTGACGCGTTAGTGTAATATCTCAGCAATTAATAATTTCCCAACGATCACTAACAAATCGACACACACAACAAGATGCAAACAAAACATTTAGTTTTAAGCGTGTCGTGCGAACAAAGTAGAGATTTGTTTGGAAAAATTCTCACACTTTTTGCTCATCAAACACAATCTGTTCACATTATTGCTTTTTTTCCACTGCCTGCCCACCACACTGTAAAAAAAACATCACCCAACTCCCTTTTTTCACGTTTCATATCATCTGTTTAGCACAAAAATGATGCAAAACTGTTCCCATGCCCCGCACCCATCATCCTACATCAAAATAGAAACAAGACGCAAATAACGGCGGTTTAGTTTAAAATCAGTTGGCCATCAGCAGCAACAGTGTCAGTGAGTGGAGCAGCATGTGCGTGCGTTTGCTCGTTGTCTTGTTTCCCCCCTTCTGAACGCCGTTTTCCCAAATCGATCTCTAAATAATGTTGAATGATATGTAAACAAACACACGGGTCCCGCAATTGGGGAGAAAAAAAAACTATAACCAACGGGCGTGCTGCTTCTGCCGCCGCAGTGTTAGAAACTTGATGACCGAAACGGAAGAAGGAAAAACATTTCAACTCATTTTCCACCCGACAGAACCAGAACAGATGACGATGAGAGGTGTCTGGCTAATTCGACAGATTTAAGAAAAAGTGACCCTGTGGAAGATGGTCACACTAAAAACATCTCCAAACTGCCGAATGAATTATGTTCAACTTTAAACCTTGTTCACACTGCTTATTTAAAAAAAATACTTAAATTTTGTAATCACACACACACACATACACGAGAGGTAGGACTGTAAATACTATTATTAAAACAATCAAAAACCGTTGCTAAACTTTTCCAATTAACATTTTCATGCCACTTTCTCATCGAAAACAAAACACAACCCACGTCGTCCCCTCACTCGTTTCCTATTTTCCGGTTCTCTGGGAGTCTGAAGCCCCAAACACACACAAACACGCGCGCGATCGAACACACGCTCGAAGGATGCGTCCGGTTTTCACACACGCTCGGGGAAAACTGAACCGCACATGCCGGTTTGCGGACTGTCTTATAAGGTTTGTCTTTGCCGCCACTTACTTGAGCGATGACGCTGCTGTTGCTTCCGCCGCAGCCAAAAGGGCACCCGCTCCCTCCCTCCGCTCGTCTGTGGCGCGAACCTGAACCCACCGAACCCTGCGCAGTTTATCTAACACAAACAGTGCGCTCTGCTCTTGTCGCTTTCGCTCTTTCTCTCTCTCTCGTCGTCGTTGTTCGGCGAAGTGCGCTCGTGCGCGCCGTTCCCTTTGCTTTGTTGGAAAGAGGTGCAGAGGAGCAGATGGAAGAAGCGTTCGTTACTGCCGATCGAATGATGAAGGAAGTAAGGAAGGAAGTTTGTCATACCGGTGTGGGGGGAGTTTTTAGACTGGATCGGTTTTGCTTGTTTGGTTTGTGGGCTTTTGAAAGCGTGAGTAATTGGAGTATTTATTGCAATTATTGCAATCGAACATATTTTAAAAAGCGTGAAAAACAATATCTAAACATCCAGTTATTTGTATTTAAAAAAACACTTTTTAGCGTCTATACATATTTGACTTGAATTACAGGGTTTTTCAGGGGTTCTCATAGTAGTGGGACACTTTCTTAAACGAATTCCTGATAGATTCCAAATAAGCCTGCCTAAAAAATGAACCTAAATAATCCAATTCCCATCTTCTAAAGTTCACTTCCTACAAGAAAGAGTCAGAAAAATTGTCCCACAACTATGAGAACCTGCTGAAAACCCCTGTGGCTAAAATATATATATCATTGTCCATCACTATATTGTAAGATGGGTATATTACGATAGACTAACGAAATTGGCAAAATAAAATCGATATTATACAATGTTTCGTATAATATACAGGGGTTTTTAAGCAACGTTGAACGCAACTGCAGCATTTGACAGGACAAATGAATCAATTATTTTAGAACGTCATCACGCTTAAGATAACCATCGCACTCGATATCGCAAGCGCATTCTACAATATTACAAAGGGTTTTACGACTTGAAACAATCATTAAACTAGCGCCTAAAAACATTTTCAACGTAACGCACACACCCGAAAATTGAAAGTACAGAGTTAGATAAAATGTTCGTCCTGTATAATTTTGAATTTACGTGAATAAGTATTGTGGATTTTTTCTCTACGCGTTGTAAACAATCAATTTTTAAAGCTGTCAATTGACCTGAATCCGTTTAAACGTATGTAGTTGAATACTTGCTTGAATTCGCAACACTGGAATTGTGATATCGTGTACCGCGCTTGTGAAATCAAGTGCGAAGATTGTATTAAGCATGATGACGTTTTGAAAACAACTGATGCGCTTTTCCTGTCAAATGCTGCAGTTGCGTTCAACGTTTGCTCCGCTTGCGAAATCAAGTAAAAAAACCCTGTAATAGCCATTAAATGTGGATTCTGTTTAAGAACGAACAAAATATTCGATAATTTGCCATTCTAAAAAAAGGTGCAAAAATACCTTCAATATATAAATAAATAACTAGCTCA
Organism: Anopheles quadriannulatus; assembly: GCA_000349065.1. Taxonomy (NCBI): domain Eukaryota; kingdom Metazoa; phylum Arthropoda; class Insecta; order Diptera; family Culicidae; genus Anopheles; species Anopheles quadriannulatus. The sequence continues at coordinate 1,130,876 of KB668099.1, read as the reverse complement.
ATGATCGACATTGATCGACTCAATGACATACATTGAAAGCTTTTAAAATACTCATTTTGAGTTTTTGCTTTATTTTTCAATACTTTGAATTGATTAATTGATGGAATAAATCCACCAGAAAACATGCATTTTGTATCGTTTGCAATGTTGCACGTTTATTTAACAAAGAAAAAGCATACTTTGTATTTAATCTTGGGTGGGAAATTCCGGTTAAAACAAATTTCTATTTCATGTTCAGATGATGCCCGAAGTCCGTTCCTCTTTTTCAAGCGAAAAAAAAAAACAAACACATTTCAAAATTGCACTCACCCACGCCACACACCACGCCCACCACTCATCAAATCACGTAAAAAGTTCTTCTACAGTAACTTGTATGCTGTGTGTATGGGTATGTGTGTATGTGCAACCCTCTACACAGTGTTGTGATAATTTTATGTATTCGTTCGATTTCCGTTCTCCCCCCGAGGGCTTCCTGGGAGCGATGGAAAACTCGAACATTTCTCCAGTGCCGACCGAAAATCGGAAAACCTCGACCTACACAAACCACCCTCCATGGGAAAGGGTGAGTGTGTTGTGGAAAAATATAAAGAGCCACATTAAAAGTAAGACAGCTCCCCGTTCGTGCACAGCTCCTCTCTCCCTTAGGTGGGCGAGCGCACACTGAAAAGCTGTTCTTTTTAGCACAAATTATTTTGACTACAGATTTTACTCCCACCCACAAGGGGGTTCGTCGCGAGCGCACACTGAAAAGCTGTTCTTTTTAGCACAAATTATTTTGACTACAGATTTTACTCCCACCCACAAGGGGGGTAGTTTTGTGTGGGTTCGTCGCGGCAAGCAAAGTTCGATCATCACGCGCGTTGCTGCACGGAAGGAGTGGGGCGGTGTTTCATTTGCTTTCGTGCGAATTTAACGCGTTTTACGAATCCGTGCCACACTGCACGCCACGTTTGCGCTCCAAATACACAAGGAGAGAGAGAGACGAGGAGAGAATTCGAGTGGCAGACCCCCTTAAAAAGCAGCAGCAACCGACTGACTCTAAAGGCAAACAAAAGGGAGTTTTCCGGCAAAGGAAAAATCAGGACACAGGCCACCATTACCCCCAAGGGACCCAATATGCCGTACCGCGCTCCGACATTCGCTGGCGTTGGCCAAACAGCAACAGGCGGCGGCGGCGTCGTCATCATGTGTACTTGACCTGCCAAACACACAGATGCTGGGTGGAGAAGCAAGGTGACGACGGTGGTGGTGGTGGTGGTGGATGTTGATTCTGGCCATTCGCCTGTGTGCGTGCGCCGTGTCAGCCTGCTTAATGTCTTTTCACACCAATGTCGGGTGGGCCGGCCAACCGACGGGTGGAAACTGTTTCATCGTTGTGGCCATCGATCGGCGTTTGATTAGTATATGTGATCGACCCTCCGCCCCATTGTGCTTTCCTCCACCCAGGGTTGCGGGTTCTATTTGTGGTCAGCCAAACACGTACGCAGCAGCAGCAGTAAACACATGCTACGCAGGGATGTGGATGTACTACAAATTGCGCATCAAGCGAGCCTTACCATGCGAGCGTGTAACCTACAAAAAGTAGGATGAATTTTTGAACTTCCAGTGAAACGCGACTTATGACAATTAAAAAGCAACCCACAGAGCTAAGAGTGGCACACCCCAAGGCTGGAGAAAGCTTTGTTTGTTGTGTTTTCGTCTCGTTCCAGTGTACTTCCCAAGGCAGCATGCACAGGGCTTCATTCTTGACAGTCACCGGAGGCGCTACCTGAGCAACGCTTCCCACGCCTATCCGTATATTTTGTTTGTTAATCATTTCTTCTGAGTGCTGCCTTCATTCGCTTGAGAAGTTTCTTGTAAAAACAACGTTATTCTTTAAAAAAATGATACAATATTAGACGGGAAAGTACGCTTTAAACAAACAACATCTGGAGCATCCACTGGGCCACGTAATCGATTGACATTGGGGACACTTTTCTCGGTACGCGCTTCATCACATTGCTTAATTGCACGTGTTACACCTTAGCAAGTTGTGAATGCTCCCGTTTGCCACACACGACACCTCCGCTTGCACTCTTCGGTCGCAAGGCGTGTGAGAGGGCAACGAGCTAGAAACAAGTTTCCACTGCATCTTCTGCCTTACAGATGCAATTGATGCAATGTACACACACACACACATACACGTCTTTTTACATCATCCCCATCATCATCATCATCATCATCATCATAATCTTCATACACGACTGCCAGCATGCAGTGGGAGATGAAACAATAACCAGTCCAGGGGTAATGAAGGATAGGCAGACATGCACACACGGCAGTGTCGCCGTATCAGCTCATTGAACAGGCGCAAATACACAACAGCATCGGTGGAAAACCTGTTTGCCGTTGTCACCGTAAGACAGGAGAAAGTAATTGTGGCGACAGTAGCAGCTGGTCGGCGTAACCCCGTAGTGTGTAAGCATAAGGTGGTGTGTAAATGAATTGATGCCGTTTTTCCACCGTGCTTTGTATCAAAACACCTGTACAGTATGGGAAAACTCTTCTCATCAGCACACACGGCAGTGTGCATATTACACAAGTTAGCTTTTCTCCGGTCAGCAAATGATGAGTAATGTGCTCTCTCTACGCCAGCGAAAGAAACGTTTAAGTTAAGCTACAAATTGTCTCCTATTTTTTTTTTTTTTGGTTCAAAACCCAACTTCAAAGAACCCAAATATGGTGACCTTTTTCCTAAATATATCTAGCACAAAACACACACCGCTCACAATAAGGGTACGATGATTCATGCGTACCGAAGCACCATTTTTCGTTCCGAGAAGTGGGGAAAAAATTGGCAACCTAAATTTAGAGCAATACATACTACACCACATATCGGGTTGGTTGGCTGTCGTTGTCGTTGTCATGCCCATTTACGTCTAATGAGGAGAGTTGCTCATTGGACGGTAAAAAAAGCTAGAAAAAGGGTGAAACAATATTAGTGCATTGTACATTGTTCATTGTACATTGTACAAGGTACATTGTTTCACCTTTACTGTTACAGGTCGGTTCAATACGAGAGAAGCTTATATTCAGATTATTTACAAGAATTTTTCAGTTTTTTTCTAAGAAAAGCGTTATTTACCGCTCAAAAAAGCGAGAGATAAGCGATAAACGTTGCCTTACATTGTAGATCCCATGCATGAGGCACAACAATAGCGTGCCATTGATCTTGTATCTAGCATACTTAACCCTTCTAGAGGGTCACCAGTCACACTACCGTCAACCTTCACACTGTCCAAACTGACCGTTTTGTTTTGTCTGCGTCAACGCATCGCAGAACAGGATTTTCGGTTTCACGTTGCTTTGACATTGCCATTATTATTTAAATTTAAAACCAACTCGTGATGCATGAACCAGATAGGTTTTAGGCGGTTTAAGGGTTGAAAGAAACACCTCAAATAGCTGACCAAAACACAAGGTCCGTACGTTGGGGGGAGGGGGGTGTGGGGGGGGGGCATCATATCTTTACGAATCTTTAAAACAGTTCATTTGACGTAATTTCCCTCCCCGTATGTAGTTATTTTGCGCCTATCCCCTATAAGGGCCTTGTTACGAGCCGTTCGCATTACTCACGTTTTGCACTCGGTGCTGCTCGGCGCGGTCAGTTCCAGCATCTGCGAGACGTTGGTGTTGATTAGGAAGAACGTGTTTTTGTCGACGGCGCTCTGTCGCACCAGGATGAGATGGATTTTGGTGATCGGATTAAAGCGGCCCTCGGCGTACTTGCTTTCGCTTCCGCCGAGCCCGGGACTAGAGTGATACTTGACAAGATACTTGTCGTCCTGGAAAAGGGGGGCGCACATGGGCAAGAAAGAAAAAAAAAATCATGGTTATTGCTTTGAATAGAAAGGCTGCTAGGAGGTACGGACCTGCTTTTGCAGCAACACCATGATATCTTCGAACAGCAGCCCATGCAGTTGTACACCTGGATTCTTCTTCATCGTTAAAGGCCCATCGTGGATTAGCTTACGTACGGTTAGATCAATATTCTGTGACGAAGGAAAAATAGGTACAAATTAAATTCCACTCTAAAATCAAATTGAGACGACTTCGTACCTTAAATTCAACAGCAGCTTCCTTATCCAACCCACTCTTGTCGAGTTTGCGTTGGATTGTTGCCAACCTATCGGAGGACACAGAAATACAAAGAAAGATCAATCAATCAAACCCCGCATTCATCCACCAACCACGCGCGTCTCCACACGTACTTATGCATATCTTCCTCCATTCGCACCGCCTGGTTGACGTGATCCAGTATCCGTTTGGCGGACTCGTGCGACTTCCGGATCGCGAGCGCCTCGCCCTCGTTCTTCGGCGTGCTGCGCACGGTAAAGTTGTACAGGTTGTCGAACAGCAGCGGATACTTGGTCAATCGTTGCAGTGCGGTCGGCAGTAGATCCTTTAGCTGCAGCCGGCGGCACGCCTTGTGAGATTCGGCCTTGGTCAGGATGCGCTGCAGCTGCTCGTCCTTTTTCCGCCGCTCCTTCAGCGCCTCCAGGGCGATCTGTTGCCGGGCGCAGAAGTGTGCCGCATGTTCCTTTAGCTCCTCACCGGTTTGGCCGTCGAACTGCGGGAGGAAAGGGAGAAATTAGTATATGGCAGTTTTTTTCGCTGGTTGCGATCAATGAAGTGAGTCTAGTAGAAGCAAATTGCAGTTTTTCAAGCAGTTTCTAAGCTCAATGGTGAGATCATTTCAACATCACACTTCATTGAGCTCACTGACTCATTTCTCATAATCGCCGTTCGTTCGTTCACCCTTACCATAGTCAGCAGCAGATCACCGATCTCACGTACGATGTTGCCGTGCTCGCTGCGCCGCTGCTTTAGCTTCAGCTCGAACGCAGTGTGGAGATCTTTCAGGTGGATCAGCGAGTGGGGAAACAGCAGGTTCAGTAGGTCGTGCGGCAGCGCACCGGACTCCTGCAGTGGCCGCATAAAGATGCCCTCCAGTAGCCTCAGCGTGCGGACGTGATTGCGCTCGGTTTGGTAAATCTCTACAAATCGGGGGACAAAGACAAAGAAACACGATCAGTTGAAGACTCTTTATAATAATATATCAAACACACACACACACATACCGTTAATCACTTCCTGGCGCTTCTTTTCCAGATCGCCAATCGAGGAGAGTATTTCGGGTGCGATGTTCGAGCTCCAGTCCGCCTCTGGCTCGACCGTACCCTCGTCGTCGCTGTCGATCCACTCGCGGGCGGTAGGAACGTTCAGGCCGCCCGGTCCACCGCTGCCACCGCTACCGACCGGGCCACTATGCAAACCACCACCGGTGCCGCCGCTCGTGGTGGACGCGCTCGACGGTAGGCCGACGCCGCCCGGTGACGAGTGCGTCGGGTTGATACCACTGACGGTTCCTGCTGGACCAGCCGAGGAGACCGCAGTCGTTGCACCGCCACCGACCGCCTCCATCGAGGCCGATCGGCTGTCCAGTGCCAATGGAAGACTAGATGTGGAACTGCTGGAATAGTTGTTGTTGGCCAACGAGGACGCCTCATTCTGTTCGTCACTGTGTGGCAGAGAGAGAGTGTGGGAAAGAAGAGCATAACAATTTGTTAGAAAAGAGCGCTTAAAACATCGTCGATCAGTTGCTGTAATATAACATTTGAAGATGAAACCACAAACAACGCTTGAAGAAGACCTACAATCATAAATCTATTAAAATTATAGAATCTTCATTTAATTTTCAAGCTCTTTAGTTGATGACACTACTAACACATCACTACATCTCTCACTAATTATGACCATAAAGAGAGTTATTACTCTCTAAAGATTTGTACCACGAATACACGAGTCTGGATAAGGTTTCTTTTAAGGGAAATCCTACCCTTAAACACTTGTGTGTTTTTGTTCTAAACAGATCAATGAATCACAAAAGATTTATGTACAATTAGAGATTCATAAATTTTCATATAATATTCATGAATCTTTGAAGATCGTTCACAAAATCATATAACATTCTAGATTCGTTTCAAAATTTGAATCATGATTAAGGAATCGTATGAAATAATTTTTAGGAATAAAAGCGCAGCTATATAGTAAAGCAGTTCAATTCACTGCTTTTTTCAGATGTTTTGATACTTTTGGCACTTGTTCGGACCTTTTTGTGATACATTATCTGACACTGTCATCTGTGTTTTCATATTATGTCCAATCACAACGTCATAGGTCAAACAAGACATGAGGAAATATCACGCGGAGTGCAGAAAGTATGCCATCTGGTTCACATAATTTCCAAACACCTGTAACCATCATGTAAGCGTCGCAGGTTGATGATTCTGTGTACATTTCCATGGCCTAATTGTACACTAGTGGTGGTAGGTATGACATTGAAGTAAGGTCAGTCCTAAATACCCTGTTAAATATCCTAAATACCCTGTTAAATTCAACATAACTACGAACAGAGGGACCTTCAACACTGGACAGATAATGTTGAAATATTACAGCTGTTCATGTTTAGCTGTAATCAATGTTCCTTTAAATAAAACTTTACCAATTTTGTTAAGAAATTAGTTTGATTGCAAAAACGTCTTCCTTGATATTGAATGGAAAAATCCCAAAATATTTCCATGTTCATCGGCACACACCCACACAAATACCGTCCCGCTCTTCTTCTAGTTCAGTGCTAAAATGAACCCACCGTATGTGTGTGTGTAGAAACACACTAAGAAAGGTTATTTTAAATGCAAATCCATCACCTTCACCTTAACACCAAACCTGGTGTGCATAAAAACCTGCTGGGACAAATGAGGTTATCCCCTATGTGTACATGTTGTAACGTGCACGTGTGTGCCTGTGCTGTACTCTCTTTTAGCCGCTGTCATAACCCACATCGTCGTCGGCGTACACACACACACACACACACACACACACACACAACTCATCCGCCTCACATTATCCATTTCCCTCGAATCCGCCCATAAAAAATGGCCAAAACCTTGGAAGTGAGCTGCCGACTATCTACAAGTTCCGTATGGATATTGGTAGGTTGCAGCAGGGGTAAGGAAAAAATAGGAACCGCAACACACAGCAACACATGTGTTTGTGTGTGTGTGTGGCAATGGAGAAGCATGGTGTTCTACAGTACACTGCACCAACAACAAGCCGTACAACTGACCACTGACTCGGACGGGAGGGTCGGCCATAACAGTGTGCACCACCAACCATCACGTCGGTTCGTTTCTTATAAATATCAACCCTCTCTCACTCGGTCTCTCCCCCTGCAGATCTCCCGCCCACTGCAGTTCTTTATTCATTTCCATTGCAGTATAGCCGTCTCTATACTCTTCCGTCCCACTGCCCTGCGGTTCAGGTGCACACACAATCGCATGCAGGTTTGTTTCACTGACCGGCTGCTAATCCCTTGTTCTACACTTTTACTAATCAGCAGCAACACACAGGCACAGCTCTGCTCAGTCAATTAGGAAGCGAGTTAGAAAGGGGTGACCCGAGTCTTGTGCCCGCTTTCCCTGTTCATACCCTCCTCCCTGTGCTGTGCATGTGCAGTACGTGCTCATTGGGATGGATTGCAACGAGAATGGGGCCGAAGTTTGTCGCCGAACGATGACGGAATTGAACAAATAATGAAAGTCTGATGCGGAGAGAAAAAAAAGTAAAATTTCGATGAAAGGTGTATAGGAATGACAGCATCGGAGCGCTGTTCTGAAGTAACTAGGAATAATGATCAACACATGTCTCCACTGCTGTGAAAAGACGCCATTGCCGAGTTGTGATCGTATGGAAGCATATTTTCGCACAAGAAAATCATCTTGATGCACAAATTAAAAGAGTCTTTGTTTTGCTTTAAAAAAAATAGAATTTTAAATCAATTGACTTTAAATCAACATGAACAACACACACTCCGAAGGCAGGTTAGTTGTTATGTCCTCATTGTCGTCATCATTGTCATCAACCAGTCCCTAAGGTGTTTAAGTTCGCTTGTTAAAGCTCGATGGAAAGAAAAATCACAAATGATTCACACCGATTCCTTTCTTAATTCGTACAGTACGTTTCGCAAATTGACACCATTAGTGGGGATTATTGTTTTTTTTTTTTCATTTCAATGTATAATTTTTAAAGTCTTTATAAGAATTTCTTCAACAATCATAAAATTTTAGATTGCAATTTTGAAGATTAGCACTTAAAATACTACAAGAAGAAGTGCAGGGAATCATATACCAAAGTTGGTCACTCACTGTACACACACACACCTTTCTAGACCAAGGGAAAGAGAGACAATAAAATCCATTTCCTACGAAATGGATGGCCAATAAAGCGCGCTGTTGATAGTGGCGAGGAAGGAAACTTCATTAAAACTGGCGTGTTACGCCGTCTGCTCCTCTGGCTACCCCCCCCCCCCCCATGTCCCCACGGCCCAAGAATGGAGATGGGAGGGAAAACAGGGATATTCTGATCCCGATCCGAACGAAAAGGACGATCACCGGGCACTTCCCGCCTTCTTCGCACCTGTACCGAAGGGGAGGCGTTTCAATCCTTCCTCCCTACCCTCTCACAACACACTTTGTTGACATTTGTGTGTGGCGTTGTCGGACGGCTCGGGGTTTGTGTCCTTTTTACAGCACCGTGTGGGTTGGGGGTTGAAGGAGGAAGGAGTGAGCGGTGTGCATTGCCACTACTTTGGGACGCCTCATTTATCATCGAAGAGGTTGGTTGGGTCCGGGCGGGACAGGTAGGTAGGTAAGCTCCCCTCCTCTCGAGAAAAAGGATATAGTAAAAACTAATAAAAAAAAGGAGCGAGGAAGGCCACACACATACACACACAAAGTCTGCTGACAGAGCTCTCGACAGGAAATGGGAAAGAAGTCGCTTGATAATTGGTTTTCTGCAGGATCATGTCGCTCCACCACCCCACAACCCAACGGGGATTTATTTTTTGGCTTGAATACCATCCCTCGGTGTCTGTGTTTGGTGGTTGTTGGTAGGGAACTTTCTCCTGTTCCTCAATATATAGACATTAAAAATGATAACTACCGTCGGGGCCTGACCAACCAGAGTGTAGAGCAATTCAACCAAACCAATCGCGCAATACTATCCTGGAACATACGGATATTGTGGGTCGTAAACATTCCTGAAGGTAGCAAAAGACCGAGAAAAAATCACACACACCCACCTTTTCTCCGAACACAAAAAACAGATATTTTTCTTTCTTACTGCATGGTGGTAGAAGTAGTAGTAGCAGCAATTCACAAAACACATACGAACAACAAAAGCAAAAAAAAAAAGCGCGTACTGTTTACATTACGTTAAAACCCAATGGAAATCCAATTGGAAAAATACCACCCTCCTCTGTTTTGCTGAAGATTTTTCCTTCTTTTTTCGAACATTTTCTATGGGATTTTTCTTTACAAGGTAGATGTTTCTCACTTTCTTTTTTTACATTTTGTACATGCAACTTCAAACACCTTGCTGGTTCACACACACACACACGCACACACATACACACAAACAACGACACACTGGAGGCCATATACCGATCAGCGTGTGGTTGCGCTAGAGCGTTACACATGCTGTACAAGTGGGGTTGGGGTGTAGGAAGTAGGTGGTGTAGAATTTCCCCAAGGTTAGGCACTATCTCGGCACGACTTGGAGGTTTCGAGATTGGCTATCGCGTTTGAACCACTACCTTTGACTTGGAAGGGAAATGAATAAACCCACTTAAAAAGGGAGGCCCGCCATTGGAATTAGTTTGCCGATAGAGGTGGCGTTTGCAATTGGAATCCAAATGGCAAACGGATACATTATTGGAAAAGGTGCAACTAAACTTCCAAAGTTGATGATCTTCTCCGAGCGATGTACACACTGTTAACTAATGTGATCTTATCTGTACAGTGTTACATTCTTGAGATGAGCACAACACAATCCACACACACACATAGACACTCACAGGCACGGTGAACTTGGTCCGCCGGTTGAGAAGGAGGCAGATTTGACACGCGCCAAGCGCACGGAACGTCGCCGCATTCCGGGCATTCGGGCGATGATGCCTCGACTCCAAGTGGGCTCTTTCTAAATCCTAATCAAATCTCGTGTTTTCGGTTGTAAAAGATGAGCTCAATTCCAGAACCACACACGCTCACACACACACCTGGAGAGAGAGTGAGAGCGAGCGCGCGCGCGATTCTGTTCCGTCCCGGTACGGTACAGTGTCGCTACTGCGCTACACCACCGTCGTGTGCGGGCGCGTTAGTGCCAGAGATCGTTGCCGACGACCGATGTGGCGTGCCCGCAGTCGTCGGCCCCGCAGCAGCAGCGTGAGCGAAGCCAGTAGTAGTAGTAGTAGTCGGAGTGCGCGCGAACTGAACAGAGTGTTGTGCGCGAAAGAAAAGAAAAAAAAAGGCAACAACATTGCCTCTACTGCACACCACTAGCCATAGTCAGTTGGATGGGCGGCGTGGATGGTACCTGGAAAGGTGTGTCTATTTTTTCTGCCCTCATCAGTGCGCGCCGATATTGCCAATCGGAGAAGAACCGAGCAAGTCCAGGCGAGTAATCAGCAGGATGGGCCGGCATGGCGAGGGGCCGCGGGCTGGATCGTTTGCGCACACAAACACACACACACGTGGGTACATAACGTTGGGACGGGAACAACGGGCGTCTGTCATTCGCTGGAAAACGATAAACCGTAACACTGTCGCAATCCTGTCATCCGGACTCAGGGCCGACCCACACTGGTCGCGTCGCCTGTGTCGACAGTTTTGAAAAGTAGGGCAAACGGGAAGAGCGCCAGTCCGGCTAATTCACCTGGGCTGGGAAGGAAAATTCCATCGTGAACATGTGAGGAGGGATGAACTAGTGTTGAATCGTACGATAAACATCTGGACGAAGAGAAAAGTGCATCTTCGGTCAATGTGTTCATTCAAATGTGCATCACACCTAATCGCACAAGTGGATGGCTAGCCAGAGCTAGAAGTTCCATGCCGGTGCCGGGGGGGGCTAATAACTTAAGAGTGGGCAGATAATAACAGAACTTAATTATACCTCTTTCTAACTAATGAAAGGATAAATTACAATCATATCGCACTGCATATGTTCTGTGGTGTTATCTTGCCTTCGAATGCCAAGTAATTGGATCATCAATTGCAAACTAATGTGACTATTCTAACTGACATGTAAGCATATCCTTTACATTGCTTCATAAAACCCTCCTCTATTTCTTACAACGATAGAACTAGACCTGGAGGGCTCAATTTTCCCCATTTATGACAGTAATGGACGCCCGCTTAGTATCATGCCGGGTAGTATGAGCGTACCAAAAAAAAAGAGGGAAAACAAACCTCCGGCATCCCCTTTGGCGACATTATATCGAACTCCTGTGCCCTCTCTCCGACCGGTGATAATGTTTGCGTAGTGTGATGCTTTCCCGGCCGCCCGGTCGGAAAAAGAACGAACAAGGAAGTAACACAACAACAACACCGCTGGTAGCAAGGAATGTTATTGGGTCTGCATGGGTAGAAGCAGGTCAACGGCAAACAGACCATCATCAAAACGTGCGGTTGTCGTCATCGTCATCATCAAACGTTCTATTTTCGGCTTACGTCAGCCGTTTTGCTATCTTTTCCCTCCCCGCATTGGTACCCGGGAGCGGGAAGAACTGCTGCCCAGGTGATGGTTCATTAATCGATCGTAGTCAATCATGGATACAGCTCTTGCCTCTTCTTTCTGCGGCACCGTGACGTCATTCATTCGTGTTTTTTTGCTTCCCCCTTCTCAACAATCTTGTGAAGAATTCCTCTCAGGCAGTAATAAACACCTCCAATCTCTCCCTCTCTGTCTCTTTCTCGGTCACCGCGCACATGCCTCAAGAGGCACTGGGGCTGGGACATATTTGTGTTGCCGCTTTGCACAGTTTCACACGCTTCGCGTGCTTTATGTTCTGCACGCGTCAAAACATGTCGCGCTGATCACAAGCGCGGGCACGGTACCACTGATCAACTGGCGCGCGAGCGCCCGCATGTTTGTGTGCATTTTCCTACTTTAATGCTAAGGCAAATGTTTTCCGCACATCCATAAACTTTGCACTAACACATTGCGCCGAAGTTGGTCCGCGTCACCACTTCTTCGCTACGGAAGTGAATCGTGGTTTAAAAATACGAATACGTATAGACATTAAAAAACACACACTTCCATGGAAATATTTGAATGAAAATTATTGCACACGAGAACCCTTTTCATTTGGGCACTGCGCTTCTCCCCCTGTTTTTTTTTTCCTTTCTGAGGACAGGAAGCACCGGTTGCGCGTAATTTAGGAAATTAAAAACGAACGGGAAAGAGACTCGATTCACTTACGCCGTTTTTGTGAGACTCGGATCGGACGTTTTCCGTCGCGTGGTGCGCGTTTTCTTCTGCGATCTTTCCTTGTACGATTCGGATCGGTTCACCGATACGGGGGCAGATTTGGATTTGACACTGTGTGCGGGGAAAGAAGATGAAAAGGAAATAATCAAAATCATCGTTACGTATTCATCCAAACATACTATCTAATAAACCACAAAATAATGACTTACTTCTCACGGAACTGATCGTCATCGGCGGACTGTTTGTAGCCGTAGGCATCGGACGATGAGTTGTTGAGATGGTCGGAGGCACCGCTAGTGTTAGCTAGCTGTCCACTCAGGTCCTGACGTCGGTCCGATGGCTGCCGGGCTAGGGATGTGTTTGCTCCTCGCTCTATAAAGACGCACAACACGCAGATTAGTGTCAGCAAATAGCATCAACATTCCCTGAAAAGTGTGTTAAATTTGTATTCGGAATTTGTCAAGCTGCAGAAAACGCCACGATAATGGTTGGACACTTTAATGATAAACAAATACCATCGATCAAGTACATCGCGAAGCTGAAGGCTTTCAAACAACTTCAAGGGTACAACAGTGAAGCGTTTGAAACACTCAATGAAACATGAGATGATGAAACCGAACGGTCGTTTTGTTGGTGACGCGCAACGATGATGTCACCCAGGATTTTTCTTGAGCCATTCAAACCTTAACGTCTTCCCTTTCCCCAGTTTACGCTGTTGTTTCCCCAACATAAGCCAAACTTTCGGCGGTTTGTTGGTCTTGTTGGGGACGTGACACTGTCGTCTATGCAAATTGAAGGCTCTCTTCAGTACCGGACGCGTTCCACGGCACTCTTCCTTGCGTCATCATTGTTTAGTGTTGTCTTATGGATTTTTAGTGCCTAAAATTGATCACTTCCGAGCGAACCGTTTGGCAAGCATTCATGCAAGCAACCTCGGAGGTCATCAGGTCTGTGACATACAGACGGTAACGGCTAGCACGCATCATTCGTGCATATATATTTATGTTGAATATTTATTTTGAAGCACGTACTAATAAATAGCCAGAACACCCAACTTAGTTTGAAGTTCCTAAAATGGATGATCAGCACGTGTTAGGGTCTCTTGATCCGCCAAGAAGTGTAGAAAAAACACATGCCCCTCAACACATGAGCCACTTGAACGCGTTTGTTCGTTGTGCAATCTTATCAAAAACCTTTCCTCAACCCCTGCTGCAAGCAAAGCGAAATATTTACCATTTCCGGTGCTGTCACCCGAATCATCAACTTCCTCTTCATCTTCTCCCGCTGACGACGGCACCCTCTTCCTGCTGTTGATGGTTCCACAATCGTCTTCATTCTCGTGCGGAGTATTCGCTTCTGGCTTCTTGGTAAAGCTCTCCGCTGCAGTAGACGAAGGAATCGAGGATCGCTTCGACTGCTGCTGCTGTAGAGCCTTGCGCGATTTGGACTTCTGCAACTTGTACTTCTTGTGATGGCCGGGCGCTAGATTGCCACTGCTGAGATGCAACAGATGTGCGCGGGAGCTACTTATCTGCAAGGAGGCGCGCGCGCACGTTTGTTTACGTACCGCAATGGGAAAAGTTCCGATCGTTGTTGTGTCGTGTGAGAGAATTAAACATTAGGACACACACACAGACGTAAACATGTGCGCGTTGTCACACCGTCGTGACGGACGTATGGCGCATTTTCATTGTCATTATTACAAGACGGTTGTCGGGTTCGCGTTCGAGTGCAACGGGAGAAAGAAAACGTACAAAAAATACGCAAAGCAGTTAAAACATCTGGTTTGTGGACGCGTTTCTCTATTTCTCTAAGTGGACATAAATTTGACTGTCATCCGGTTGGACGGGCGATTGGAAGAAGCAGAGTTTGACGGGAAAGGAAATTCAAGACAAATATAGAAACCAAATGGAAATATTTGTAGGAAAGATTTAAATTTTTTTTAAACAATTCCATAAGAAATTTTAACTTATAATATATTCTATTCACTCGCTCAAACTGTAAATATTTTCTGTTGGAACTCCTTACACTAAGAATTTTCCATTAACACCCCAAACATTTCAAATATACTATTATGGTCATGTTTAATTCAACTCCAATATTTTTGGGAATTTTGTTTAATAACTTCAAACATTGATAAGTTTTTTTATTGGGACTCCAAATTTTAGACAAAGTTTCGTCGAAACCTTCAAATATTGGAGCATTTGCTGTCACTTTGAAGAACAAAAGACTTCAAAGAACTGGAAGGAATTGGAGGAACACCAACTCCAATCTTTGGAATATGTTCCCTTGGAACTTCAACTTATGAAATATTTTGCTGAAATCCAAATTTAGAAATATTTTCTATTATATATCCAAACATTGGAATATTTTGCATTGATACTTCAAACATGGAGTGTGTTCTATTAAACTTCAAATTATAATACATTGGAGAATTTCCTATTATGACTAAACAATTTTAAATACGTTCGATTATAGCTCTGCTTTAGAAGTATTTGAAGTATTCCAGTGAATTGAGACTCTCAAATAGGGAATATTTTCTATTAGAATTTAAAACATTGAAGTATTTGCTGTAAGTTTGGAGGATACAAAATACACAATAACTCCAAAATTATAATATTTGCAACTGGAATTCCAAGAAAAGGAATAAATATGTTCTACTGAACAACTTTTCCAACAACTCCAAATATTCGAATATTTCTACGTGAAACTCCCTTCTCACTTCCAATCGCTCTCGGGGTCCACTGGATTTAGCCATTAAAAACCATGAAATTTGCTTACAGATTTACTCGGAGATAGTGGATATGGACCGGCGGGGGCAGTTCCACCATCCCCACCTCCATCATGGTGATCGACCAGCTTCGCCAGGAACCTGGCCGGCGAATGCTTGTTGTGGTTCAGCTTGTTCTTAATCAGCGTGTTAATGTTCAGGTTCGTGTTCGACTTGGAGCTCTTGATCGTGGCCGACCCGGTCGTAGTGCGCGTGTCGGTGATGGGCATCGTGATCGCTTTCTTCGACCCGTCCAGCCGGCTCTTGGAGGAGCTCTTTTTGTACGTCCTTGGCGGTGGCCTAATCACCATCAGTCCAACTGTAACCGGACCACTGGGCGACCCGGCACGGTCGGCCGATCCCTTCCGATCTTTGCTCTTCTCGCGCCGGTCCAACGTCGCCGCTTTGGTGCTGCCAGTTGCCGGCACCTCACCACTATCCGCCTGCTTCTGGCCATCGTCGGTGCTCTTGTTCTTGCGCCGCATGCGCTTCTTCAACGTCGACACACTGAACCGATCATCTGGAAAGCTTCCCGTGCGGAACCACATCTTGACACGCTGATGCTGCTGCTACTTTGCTGCACGTTTGCTTCTGACTCGGTTGACGTCCTTTCCGCTGGCATGCATTCAAAACTAACAAACACCAACCACGGGTCACTCATACAAAGCAACACACACACACACACTTTATTTCCTCCACCACTCACAAAACAGCTTGTCTCTGCGCGTCTCTCTCACTGTTTGTCCGTTTCTTTGCGCCTGAAATCAGCTTAAAATGCCAGAAGGCCACGACACTGAATCAAAAACCGTGCGCATCCTTCGGAACTCCTCACTATCACCAGTCATAGAAAACAGAACCACATTGTTACAGCCAAAAATTGTTTTGCTTTGTACCGTTTGCGGTAAGGGAGAGGGGTGAAGGGCCTTCCCCGACTTGTACTGAGCAAGATGGATTTTTCACGCATTAACAGCGCGCGCACTGTGAAAAAGTTTAAACGAAACAAGCATCAACGTAACATCAACCGGGCACACGAAAGAAGGGCACGCGAGGGAACAACACACACGCGCACACACTAGAAACCGTACCGAATGTGTTTATCTTCGGTATGGAAGAGTTCGGCGTCGGGGAGTTTACTCGTTGCCTTTTTTTGTTAGTTTTCTACACAAAGTTCAGATATGCATTTGTATATGTGTCTGTGTTCACAATTAACAAACATGTTTGCTCGAAAAGTGGGATGATCGGGGGTGAGGGTGTTCTGCCCATTTGCTACTGCTCTGCTGCTGCTGCTCCGTCCGCCGTTTGATGGAAGGAACGGAAATTTTAAAAATAAACCGTCAAACCGTCTTAAACCGGACCGTTTCCCCTCCTCAGTCTGCTAGCGGCGCGAAACACACATAAAAAACAACTTAAACTCGCGAAGAAAATGTTTCCTCGGCACGGTCAGAAGGTTGACACAAAGATTGAGGTGGCAAAGAGGAGAGGCCGTCACACGCTGCAAAGGAATGTGCGCACAAACGGGCTCAGCGCGGCCCCTGGCCGAAAGAAACAGGCGGGGGGACAGGGTGAAATTGAAAGATTTAAGAACAAAAAACTACCCAAAAATCGACAGCCGGACATTCGTGTTCGTCGTCTCGTGTCGTGGGGCTTGGTCTTTGAATGAATTATTCATGCGACACACTAACAACCATTTGGTGACGTTATGGGGAGAGAACAAACCGTCCGTTTGGTTGAAATTTGAATTTAACGAAATAGAGAGCGAGACGGTTAGCGGTTAGCAGAACATGCGAACGATCAAGTGATCGGCTAAACACAACTACTTGGAAGGATGTTGGGTATGCAAAAACAGGAAAAAGCTAAGCTAAAATTGTATTTTTATTATTTTAAATGAATGGTTCGTTGTACACCACCAACAACTTAACGAATGATCACTTCAGTACACGCCTGCTAAAGATCATCACAGAAAGAAGCGCCACAACTTTACAACTAATTGCAACGGTCGCGAGCGCTCTGGGCGACCTCAAAACGGCAACCAGATGATTCGGGAAATTGCCTACCCTTCTCCCCAATGGTACGTGGGGCAAAACCCCCAACTATACTGCAATTAATCATTCGCAACGAGCGGTGGCCCCTCTCTCATGCGGAGTGATGTAGCGATGTTCCTAAATCAAGCGGCGTTTTTCCTTGTGACGCTGCCAAAACAACCACAGGGCGATGGGTTTGAATGCACACAACGAAACGAAACTGCAGGCGCACCACACAAACACCCCCGCCATACACAATGTTGGCAAATTGTTGCCTTTTTGCCTGGCACACTGGCACAGTGTGGCACACTGGCACAACCCACCCACCGGTCGGCCCGGAGCTATCTAACGATCAGCTGGCGGTCTTCACTTAAGATGGGCTTAGGTTTCCACCCCAAACGGGTCCCACACGCTAGTTAGTATTAATTGCCACGGGAATTTGCATTTTCTAAATTAACCTCGGAGTGCCCCGACTGTCGCCGTAGTTTTTAGACACGGCTTGAGCATGTCTTGTACCCCGGAACACCGGACAGCTGGAGCCGGAGTTTGGAGAAAAGGTTTTCCTTCACCTCGTCGCACTATTTATTAATCTTTTTTCTCTCTTGCATCAACAATTTTCAGTTTATTTCTCAGCGATAGAGGCGAGTAAAGAACATAAAATAACACATCTCCTCACGACAAACATTCATAAACACACGCGTACGTTGGGGTGATGACATCGGTTCGTGCACCTACGCAAAATGGCACAGAAATTCTACAACCTGTCATGCCGGGGCGATGGGATGGGATCGGGGGAGGGAACAGGATTGAGTACACAAGCTACACCATTACCGATCTCGACCCCATCTTTGCCTCTTGGCTTGCGAAGGTCGGGGTCAAGCTATTGGTTGATCAATGGAACGACCTTGGGTGTGGTGGGGGATGGAGATGGTCTCTAATTGCCGAACAATCACTCTCAGTTTTCGCCACAACACACACACACACACTGCAGAGAGCAAAATCTTTTTAAATGTAGATTTTTTTTTATATAAATCACTTATTTCCCAACACTCTCACACACACACATGTATATAAAAAGGGGTTGAAACCCATTTTCCATTAATAGGATTTACATTTTTCACATTCCATTCGGTTTCGATAATAACCTTCTACCGCTCACTTATTGCTCACTTGGCACTCACTTTAGCTCTCATAGGATAAAGACGGTTATTTTAATAAACATTACAAAACACCCAAAACAAAATCAACGGTTTTCATTTAGCAGAAAAATCCGAAGCTAAATCCGTACGAAAATAAAGCTAAATGTACACGACGCGACGAACCTCGCGAGGTCCGTTCATCATACGCGTTAACGTTCGACTGTTGAGCGCGGTACGGCTACTAGCAAAACCCCGATCTCCGAGTGTGTGTGTGTGTGTGTGTGTGTGTGTGTGTGTGTGTGTGTGTGTGTGTGCTTGTCGTTCCCACAGAGTGTGTCGCGCGCGCATTGCCGCCAGGCGCACATTTTGCACGCCAGCGGCCGCGCACGCTTTTTTTTAGGTCTTACAATGGAGACGCCCGTGTACGGTCGAGTGCGATGACAACAACCAGCAACGATAAAGCGCGGCCCTTTTCGCGTCTGTGAACGACAGTTTCTTCGTCAATCGAGAGCGCGCGCACGGGAGAGAATTATGGACGTGTAAGCAAAACGGTCCGTGTGCGTCAGGCTTAAGCTACTTCGGGCGATGACGGCGATGACAGGCGGTGAGTAATTCCGTACCCGTACGCGGTGAGAGCGTGAGAGAGAAGAGCGATTAATTGGCGCTTCGTTTGGAGCAACCAAACGACGGAGGATACGATTTTGCCGGAATCCCCGGGAAATAGCGAATGCATCCGATAGGTTCTTTTTTTCCTTAATGCGTGTGTGCAACTGCTCCATCCTGCTGATAACCACAATCAAAACAACTTGAGGGCCACCCACTGATAAAGGTTCGTTTGCATTGGAGTCATTAAGACAACTGGAGTCATTAATTGCAATTGATTGTTTGATTTCCTTATGTTATTATTTTGTAACTAATTATGAGTTATTGTTTGCGCTTGGGACGATTAAATCCATTTTGGCTATAAAATACTACAATTTTAAACTTTAATCTAGCTTAAGAACAACACCATCAAGCTGAATATAATGGGTAGGTAAGCAGGAAAAGAATAATCGAACCCACACGAAGCGTACACGAGCCGCCCGTGCATTGTAAACAACGGGCGTAGAGCGATCTTAAACACATATCTGTTGTCTCGAACCTATTCCGTATAGGAATGTGTGGCTTGTTGGTAGCTCTTTGCTGGCAGCAAGCAAGCATCGAGCACAGAGGGCTAATGCCAGCAACAACGCTGTAGCTAAAGGCATGTGGGCTTCGCGCTATACGCACGTGCTAAACACTGCTTTGCGATTAGTCATCGAGCGCGCCACAAGCATCGCAGCAATCGTTGGAAGCAAGGAGGAGTATGCGACGGCGTGAGGTGTGAGGTGACGATGATCATTACCTATTATCGTAAAAGCACCTTGCACGGTGTGACAAATTCGATTTTCTATTTGCTAATACTGAACCACGATTGGTAAGTAAGTGTGCACAATGGAAAGACAAACACGCACACACAAGGGGAGCTGTGCTCGATTGGGCAAAAGGGAGGAAAAAACGAGTTCCCTCGATCGTGCCTTCTTCGGGCGACATGACGTAAGCCCTTCTAAGGTGGACTAGGAGCCACATACGAGGGCCTGCGAGGGCGATAAACGCGATCAAACATTGCAAGCGCTTGCCAGACGTTAGACGTTAGCGCGCGCGTAGGTAATTAAACCGGTAAGATGCTTTCGAACAATCTCTCGATCAGGCGAGGGGGTGGGAGGAGAGGGGTATATGAACCGGTTAGTGCGGTTGGGGTGGAGAAAATCTATTCCGTTATGTTGGCGTCAGCGCCGTGGAAATGGAAGTCGCCTTTTCCTTAAAAACAAAACGCGCTACAGCACCACCGACTTGTCAATTAGGGGGCCGTGCCAAAAATGGTAAACCGCCTTTTTCTCATGGGGAGGGAGGCAAGTGCAATTGCGATTATTATTCTGCTGTTACGTTGCAGCTCGAGGACGCGCATTTATCAATACATTCAATCGATCAGTGTTAACTGATGTGATCAGACTAGCTTTCTGGTTTGTTTTCTCTTATTTCCTATGCCATTGATTGCTCTCTTGTTGCTAGGATTAGTTTAAAATGAATGAAAATTGTCTAGTGAAAGCATTTAAAGTGGAAATGCTCAACATGTGTTATAGAAAATATGATTTTCTGTGATGTTTTAATCAAATTTCGAAACTCATTCACAACTCTTGCGACATTCATAGAAATTGAAACATAAAAAGGCTCTTTTTAAGAAATTTCAGCCAATCGAATATCTTCTAGATTTTATTTTCCATAATCTCAATTGAGAGAGAGTTGCGTTCATATTGCGTGCATATATAATCGTATTTCTGTTGGAAATGGATTATATATTCAAATCATTTTAAAACATGATTCGAAACATTTTATAAGCTTTCTTGACACAATAATGGCTAACTGAGCAGAAAAATTCAATAATACATTAGCTAACCGGATGGAGCACACGAGGATTCAGCGTTCGATTACATTTTTTTTTACTGAAACCCTTTGGTAATGGGGTTGGACCCATGGTACTGAACCCTTGTTAATGGAGGCTGATATGATTTCAGCCAACTGTCAAACACATTACAAACACATAAAAGATAAATATTAGTATCGTGTATCAAAACGTCATAACTATTTCCACATTAACATTATTTTGATCTTTCCGTAGCACCTACTCATATAGCTACAGTAGAAAATAATATACCGACACTTGCAGCTTGACAAATTCCATTGTATTTGAAATAAAAAGGATTTTGAATTCCTAGAGACATCGTCCGCACTTACCGCTAATGGTGGTATCATCCGCGGTCGCATCATCGTCGTGACGGCGAGATTTATCTACAATTGCATCAAACGAAAAAGAGAAACGTGTTAATAAAACAATCTATTCCAATCCACCGTTCCATCCCTCTTACCTTGATGATGATTGCGACTTGAGATTTTCTCCATGAGTTTGGTGATTTTGCTGTCGTTCTTCTGTATCGCCGGTCCGGGACAGCACTCGACCAGATCTTTTGCACAAGCCCGATGGATGTTCAGTTCGCAATCTAAAACAATCGACGGAGAAAAAAAAACCCATAGAAATTAATTAAAAATCCTTCGCTAGTTCGGCAACTCGGCTGCGATGATACGTACTAGTGCAGTGGTAGCCCTGCGGGCTGACGCCCCACAGTATGTTCTGACAGTGGTTGCAGCGCGTCACCTCGTAGTAGGGCTGCAGGTGCAGATTGTGGCCGAGGATCGTTTGCTTCCGGTTTTTGGCCATCAGCCGGCTCTTGAAGCTTTTCTCCCGGCTCACGAAGTGGTGCACCTTGTCGATCGGTCCGCCGGGATTGCAGCGGGTAACGAAGATCCGCATCAGTACGGTCGACAAAGCCGAGCAAAGGGCCGACTTCTTTGGATCCTCCTTCGGGGCCTCGCGCTCCAGTTCATCGCTGCAAAACAAGAATCGGGTTTAGTACATTTGATTTGTGCAGGGGGACAAAGATAATGGGAGAGGGAGAGTGCTCCTTCGCCCACACTTACAGATACTGCTGCAGTTTGGGCAGCAGCGTTTCGTCGATGATGCGCTGCTCCTTCACCTTGTCGCCCTTGGCCATCTGGAGTTGCTGATCGTTCGGGCCGTACATCGTCCCCAAGCCGGCCGTGCGCTTCGTCTGGAACTGCTGCAGCTGCTGGTTGATCATTTCCTTCGCCTTCAGCCGACTGCGCCAGAACACCATGCGCAGTATCTCCGCCTTGTCGTTTTCCTTCTGCAGCACGTCGTCGATGTCGCGCGCCAGCGCTTCGTCCACGTTCGCGCACAGCAGCGGCGCGCCCGGCACCAGGAATGTCGAGTGTATCTCGTACGCCCACTTGCGCATATCCTTCACCGTGCCCTCCTTGTACAGCATCGTGATCATGTAGAACAGCAGCGCCGACGGGTCGGAGTTGGTGAGCACAAAGTTGAGAAACACCGCCAGATAGACGGACTTGTCCGCCTCGAGCAGCTGCGTAAGCGACCGGAACGGGCTGTTCTCCTCGATGAAGCTTTCCTGGTCCGAGATGTCGTCGTCCTCCATCGAGATGATCGGCTTCTGGGCGACGTTTGCCTGCGCCGCCACAATGCTGCTGCCCGGTGCGGTACCACCACCAACGCCTCCCGCCGGTCCTCCGGCATTCGTGGCGCCCACCGGGGACTGCTGTCCGTGTGATGGGTGGTGATGGTGCGCATGGTACGAGGCGGACATGTGGCTCGCTCCGTTGTTGTTGTTAATGCTATTGATGTTGTTGGGGCCCGTTGCAGGGTGCGTTGCTGTGCCATTGTTTCCGTGGTGCGGTTGTTGGTGGTGATGATGGTGATTGTTGTTGATGCTGCTGAGCGGATTCGCTATCGCCAGATCGCCGGCAGTGGTATGCTCATGGTGATGCGGATGGTGACCGCCATGATGATGATGATGGTGCGGATGATGCTGCTGCTGCGGATGGCCACCACCGCCCGCCGGGCTACCGGTCGTCATCGAGGTGCTCAGGTACGGTGGCGGTGGCGTGCCCGGTGGCGTTATCTCCGACCGCTTGTCCCACGAGTCGGATGACGTCTTGTGATGCCGGTATCCCCCACTATGATGGTGATGGTGATCGGCGCCCGCCACCATGCCGAAATCCTTCGCGCCAATGTTTTCCGGCGACGACACGATGCGGCGGTGCTTCTTGCTGATGGACTGGTTCACGCCAGCTCCGGCTGCGGCCGATTGATTCATCGCCTGACGGAACACAGGGTGGTGTGAGAGGGTAAAAGTAACACGAATTAGTACACTTACTGTAGCATTTGTCGAGAGAGAAAAAGGTTGAAAGTTATCTAGTCCACATTTGTTACAGTGGGGAGCGACAAATTATTGTGCCCTGTTTTTGTTTTTCCTATTTGTGAGAAGAAATTTGCAACCGACAAAGAGGAACACATGAAGATTGGCTTTATACAGGAAGTAAAGTGCATGCGGTACCGGTACCGGTCCGCCCGTGATAAGGAATGGCGAGGGTATTCGAAGCACGCGTTTTAATGATTGAAAGCGCAATCAAAACGCGACCCACAGTGGAAACTCTGTTCTAGGAATTGTTGTTCCTGCTTTTTTTTGTTATTAAATGTCAAACCATGCATTTCTACGCATGAGCAAACACCATCCACACAACCATGCTTTGTGTTAATTTCATTCTAAGCGAAATCAACGACTAATACTAAGCCTTACTAAGTAAGAATTAATAATTAACAAGGGCATGCACTAAATATGATCAAAGTTTTAATGATGATGACGTCTATAATTCGCGATGAAATAAAAAAAAGCATTATTATATGAAAGCAAAATGATAAAATACACACGCGCAAATCCTCTTTATTTCAACATAATCACTGTTAAATGCTGTTGCATCACTGCTTCAACATCTCGTTGTAGATCCACTATCTGTTTTATAATACACGCATCAAATAAAACCAAAACGCACAACACCAAACCCCACACGATCGAACACGAAAACAAAAAAAACGTTGAACTTAATCAAACTAATAACAAATAAATATAGAAAACTAAATAAAGGACACCCAGAAAATGTACAAAAATCGGGGAAAAATATAAACAAGATAACTAAAACAAAGGAGAAACCCAAAAGCACGGAAAAGCGACCGAAACCTTTATACAGTACGGGAAAAAGGGAATAGCGGAACGGTATCACTCAAAAAGGGAAAATAAAAGAAGGAAAATGTGATGTGATAGTGGCATAGCTTCAGCTGCACAGCGCCAGTATATACTGTACACGGCAGTATATGTACATTGATGGACGGACGAGACAGACAGACAGACAAACGGACAGACAGTGGACAGGACAGGACAGCTAATAAAATCGTGAAGTAAATTCGAATTATCGGCAGGTGTTAAAGCAGAGATACTCTTGTGTTCCCTCTTCATAAAGCCCCAACTATGAAAAGCGATGTAGTAGTAGTGGTAGTAATAGGTTCTATAGCTTCCTCTCCCCCAGAGGGTCTGAAAGCTCTACTCTAACTGTTTCAAAGTGTTCTGTAACCTAGTGCACACCAGTTTACAGACCAAAACAGCTAAACCGGGTAAGAAGGGGAGGATTGTGTTTAGTAATGGTGGTGTGGTTGGAGTAACACGCTGTACAGTTTGCGGAGGAAAAGTTTTAGTGTCTAAAGGAGCCCCCGTGCCCCGTTCTCCTAAAGTTCGGCAGCGCTTTGCACTTCTAATACTCGTGGTCTAGTCTCCTGCCCGTGTCTACTACACACTACTTACGGTCGATTGCTGATGCTGCTGCATCTGGTGCACTATGTTCGGCCGGTAGGAGAGCGGAAAGGCGGCCGCCATATTGTCGCGCACCGAGGTGCACGTCGTTATGAGCGGATAGTTCATCAGCGTGTTGATGCTGTTCGGTGGCGGCCGCATCTCGATCGAACCCCGCCCGCTGCTGTGGTTGTTGTTGCCGTTCGGTGTGCTCGCCGCGGTCGTCGAGTTGGCACCATTGCTGCTGCTGCCGGCGTTGTTGTCACTGTTCAGTATGAGATTCTGGTTCACTACCTCCAGCATGCCGGGCTGGCGTGGGGGTAAGGGCGGTGGCTCTGCCTGCAGCTCGGTAGTGGCCGTTGCCGTGGCCAGCACGTTGCCATCAAGCAGCGTGGTCGTATCGACACTGCTGTTAGCGTTGCCGCCTTTACTGCTGCTGTGGTTGTTGTTGTTGTTGTTATTGTTGTTGCTGCTGCTGACACTGTTGCTGTGCGCAGCAGCGCTTGAGCCGTTTTTCTTTTTACCACGTGAGGATTTCCCACTGCCACCGCCGCCACCGCTAGCTTTCGAGCTTGCCGAGCCGGTCGAGCCGGCCGAATGTAAACTCGCCGTTTCCTGTGCCGCCGGCGACAGCACGAGCTGGTGATCGAGGTCCGAGACGAGAATGTTGCGCCGCGACCCAACCAACATAGTGTCCACCGTGTCGTCCGCTCGTTTTGGAATGTTGTTGCGCTGCGGAAGCGGCGGCGGTATGTCCGCACTTTGCTGCTGCTGTTGTTTTCCACCAAAATGGCCGCTCCTGTTCAGGTGGTGGCCGTGATGGTTGGCACCACCACCGCCGCCTCCGCCGTGCAGATGGTGATGATGGTGATGGTCAGCCGCACTGCTCGCGCTGTACTTCTTCCCTGTCTTGGTGGGCGTGCCGGACGACGTGAGCCCACCGAACGGTCCACCGCCGTCCGTTGGGCTAAGGCACTCGGGCGAACCGAACAGGGTGGCCGCCGACGGCGAGCTAATCTCTTTGGAGTCGATCGATTTCTTCTTCGTGCCCAGGCTCAGCGAGGACAGCGAGCGCGGAAAGCGCGACAGAAAGGCGGGCGTGGTGGAGGTCGTTTGGGCACTGTTCGGGAGCTGCGGCTGCGGAAACAGTGGCGGTGAGCTGAGCGCCGACGGGCTGAATGTCGGATAGGTGCCGGGCTGTGGTGGTTGTATAGGTGGAGAGGAGATTTTTTTGGTTGCAATATCATCAACACGGGCCGAGATACATTATTGTTTTGCAAAAAAAAAAAAAACGGAACGGATCAACCATTCCGGATGAACCCTCACACCGCGGCGTGTGGATGTGTGTGTATGGGAGGGAATAGGTCAATGTATGAAGGAAGAAATGTAAGAGGAAGTGATCGAAAGAGAAGGATGGTGGATGGAGTGTGTTTTGGTGTGATTTTTTTATGATTGGTTTTGTTAAAGCAATCAATAGTGTGTGACCCAAAAAAAAGGAGAAAATTAAAACATGAATCAATAAACCAAAAAACCGAATAGACAGTCAGATCATGGCACAGTGACAGTAAAAATGAAGGCAAGATTTGGTGGAAAATGTGTCAAAAAGAGGGACATATAGGGACAGATGTGAAAAAAGAGAATCAAAAAACATTTGTTCCGCAAGTAACAACAGTGACATAATGTAACTTTGTAGAACGATATTTAAACACGTTTGTAAACACAAGAAAAGATCTTTTAGATTCCTAATGATACCCATGTGTCTTATCTTTGTATTATAAAATGCAGAATATTATGGAAAACGAATAAAAAAAAATCTAAAACGCCTTTCCATTATCTTTAAATAGTAAAACGAAATCTAAAACTTTCATAGCAAAATGAGTAATACAAAATAATTGAACCACTACTTAGAGTAAATTGTAAAATCTATAAAATGTAACGATCTTAAACAAAAACTCACTTTAAAAGAACATTCCAACCGAAACAACAAAATCAAATTAAGAAAGTGCAAAATAATCGACTGCATTCATAAAACGCTTTGCACTACGAGGAATATAAATGTAAACTAGGTAAAGATATAGGAACAAATTCGTCTACCAACATACTTATTCAAACAAACAAAAAACAAAACCAAAAAAGTGAGAAGAGCAAACACCTACGAGCATTCAGTTTACAGATAAAACAAAAAATTCTAATCATTACCACAGAAGGGAAGAAAGGTTCAATTTTGCAATAACATTTCGATCAACGAATTTTTCAAATTTTTCAATTTAAATCAGCACAAGACAAACCACCGTATGTAAACCAACAGTGGAGGAGACGGCAACTGCGAAATAATGTTTTAAAAGGACGAAAAAAGAGCAGAAAAAACAAACACACAAGTAAAGCGATGTGATCGGGGCTACACGGTTGACCTTTCAGGGAAATTAAATTTTTCCGATACATGGGATGATATTTTTCCTATAAAAGGTGAAGCTTACAATATTTGCACTATTTTTTAGCTATACAGCTTAAGCACTTGCAACCGTGAGCGTGTGTACGAATGCATGAATGGGGTCGTTCAACAGCAATCCTTGTGCATCATGTTCGACCGAGAGGATTATCGTCGTTAGCGATACGTACAAATCCACGTATAACACGTGTAGCGCACTTGACGGATTTGTGTGTGTATGTTTGTGTATGGCAAAAATGCCAACATGCATATCTCCTTGATGAACCGGTGGGGTGGATTGTTATTAAAGAAGTTATGGCATTTTATGGCGATGAGCGCATATGTAAACGTTGGCAAGTTGGTGTAACGTATGTAACGTGTTATCCATTTTTGTTCTTCGCTGTTTTGGATAATTGGAATGAATCGAATTGAGGAACGGTTGGGAAAATGAAGTGCTGTGAACAAATTTGCGTTTTATTTTCATGAAAAACAGCTTCCAGTGCCCGTGAGATTTGCTGTTAATGTTTTAAACTTTGTATGTATTTCTGTATTGATTATATGAATGAGACATTTTAGTGCAAGCATACACACAACACTCAATTTTCCCATCGCACAATATCCCCCAGAGACATCCGCATTGAATCCAAAACAGAAAGTACACATAACAAAACACCAATTGCGTGCCAGAATGAATTAAACTGTTACAAAAAAAGCATGATTTCATGGGTTCAGTATATTCCGCGGTATTTCTCTAACATGATTCGAGCGTTATGCTTGTTTGAACGACAACGAACAAGAATGGATGAAAAGGTACGTGTTATTTTGGCGGATAATTTTGTTTCAATTTGTAATCGAACAGTAATAGAGCCAGATCGGGTTTGCGCACCACCAACGGGAGGGGAGAAAAAAAAACAATTACATACCCACCAACAACACATCGAGCACAACACATAGGATAATGCTTAAGATTAACGACTTCATCTTCGAGTTGATGCAAAAGCAGCAAAACACATTCCCCCCTTTGGATCGCTCTTGCGTGACGTCACAATTAAAAAATGCGAACAGTAGTTTTCATTACATTGCAATTAAAACCCACGAACGAAAGATACCGTGATAAGTTGTGAATAGAATAGAGTGTGAGAGAGAGAGAGAGAGAAGGACTTCCACCGCACCCGAATGTGTGCATTCCTCTTCCTTGAGAAGGACAGAAAAAAGGTGAAATTATTTGCAAAAAAAAAATCACACACAACGTGAAAAGTTGGAGATTGGGACAACAAAGCACGATTGGAGAGAACCCTTTATCCTCGGCAAAAAGAGACGTAGTAGGAGACGCGATGGATACGAAAGCACACACAAACACACTGCTGCTGCTGTTGCTACTGCTACTACTACTGCTGTAGAGGAAGTACGTTACCTCGCCAAGCATTTGCTGCAGCTCCTTCTCCAGCTTCTGTATCGTCGCGTCGACCCGGGCCACCTCGACGGGCGGTTTGTTGGTGGCGATCAGAGTGTCCCGGCTTTTCTTCACCTGATCGAGCATCAGCTGCAGCGTGTTCATCTTGTGCACTTCCATCTCCCGTTGCTTGGCGCACTAAACATGGGAAAAGGCAAAAAAGAGTAATATTTTATATTACTAATATTTTATTTAATATTTTAGTAAATTGTATAATTAGTAGGCATTTTGTTGTCGTGGCTAAAATGTATTAAAAGCGTTTACTTATCAATCGTTATGGCTGTTTTTCATTTAAAGAGAGAGAGAGAGAGAGAGTGTGTGTGTGTGAGAGTGATTTATCTAAAAAAAATTCCACTAAAAGGGGTCATGTAGAGTCAATTTTCCAAACCTTATCTTAATACTATTAGCCTCTTCAAGAGAAATGCCTCAAGCTAGAGTAAACCAACGAAAGAAAAAGGCGCACCACATTCCGCTCCAGTCGCTGGGTCACCAGATCGCCGTATGCCACCGTGCGTTGTTGGCAAATTCCATACACCATGCCTTTTCCCATCTCCACCCTCTAGCAATTGGCTCGTTTTGCTGAAGGAAAATCCCGAAATAACCGCCGTGAATAGGTATGACGGAAACGAAGCAAAGAAGGAGCAGGAAAAAGCAGCATTTTGGAAGCGACGACCAAAAATAATATGATGAAGAAATTAGCATCTCTCTTCCCCCAAACGACGGACAGCAGGATCCATACTCCCACCATCCATCCACCCCTTCGATGGAAGGGGAAAATGCTGGTACGGCTGTTGCCAAAATTCGTTTCTCCTTAGTGTTTTCCTTGTAAATCGTCCGGATGAAACCGGGAATGGATATTGGGAAGAAGGGGAGACATATTTTTAGACCGATCGTGGAAATCAAGGAAACAAACACGGAGGAAAAGCGCGCGACACGCCAAAGAGATGCGCGCAAACGCTCTCTCGCGCCTTCCCTCACACATTGCGCCGCTGCATGCGACCCCACCTGCCTCGGTTGATCTTGACATTTTTCGATCGATGATGGAGTAAAGGTTCGTGGAAAAATAAACGAGTTCCCGGCGTGTGCTAAAGTTCAATAAACGAACCGGAATTGTTGCGGGATTTGCTGTCAGGGGATGCGCAACAGATTGGAGGCTTGGAAAAGCAAAAAAAAAAAATATCACAAAATTTAGTGGAACTAAAACAAATGGGAATTGGGTTCAACAAATTATAAAATGAAAAATAATTGTTACCAGAAAAAAATATAATTATGGAAATTTATTTTGGCGTCTTCAATGGTTTTTACAAGTCAATTTCGAACGTAAACATTGTTATTCATCGCGTGCATTATGTTAATCTACATCGATCTGATACTTCAATTCCATCATTATAATTTATAATTTCTTCAGCATGATTTTTAACGCGACTGAGTTTGACAGTTCTTTGTTATGTGTTGAAAGTCATGTGATGAAACTGAAATTTAAATTTGAAGCAAATACACCATTTGACAGCTGTGCACATTTAATAGTGACTTAGGAAACCCTGTATTCATCGCATGCTAAATATTATTCTACATTCCACTCTGATATTTCATTTCCACCATTATAATTTTTAATTTCTTCCCCATGATTTTCAACACTTCAACTGTCAACGGGTGATGCGATCCGGCATCTACCCCCGGTGAAAATACAATGGCAGCAGCCTGTTTTTTTTTTATTCAGCAGGAATGCAGCAGCCTGTTGAAGTGTTGACAATCATGCGGAAGTAATTAAAAATTTATTTATTTATTTATTGTTCAGTACAGACGGCCCAGCCGTATTGTTTCTTCTTCTTCTTCTTCTTTTGGCTCAACAACCGTTGTCGGTCAAGGCCTGCCTGTACCACTAATTGTGGGCTTGGCTTTCAGTGACTTATTGATCCCCCCCATAGCAGGATAGTCAGTCCTACGTATGGCGACACGGTCCATTTGGGGCTTGATCCCTTGACGAGCTTGTTGTTAAATCGTACGAGTTGACGACTGTACTATGAGACCGGCTCAGCCGTATTGTTTACAAAATAATTAAAAATTATTATGATGGAAATGAAATCTCAGAACGATGTGGAATAACATTTTGCACGCGGTGAATAACAATGTTTTCATTCGAAACTGACTTGGAAAACCCTGTATGCCATGCGTAGGCTCGAGTTCTTGACAAAGTATTCAAAGCAGTAGCTGATTATTCAGTGGACATTATGAGTAATGGATCAAACGACACATCATTGTAATGATTAAGTCGTCCCCTTTCCAATTTATTCGCATGAAATATGTGAAAACGTGTAATGCAATGCAGAAAGCATGGACAAACCTGCACCTCCAAAGGGCTGCCAAAATTTAACTGGACAGGTGGAAATTAACATTGGACTAGTCCAAATGGATAGTTTTTTTTTTTATATGGAGTTTGACAGTTGGTGGCTAAAATGACGTCATCACTCCTTACAAATACAGACGTCAAGCTAGATACAGAACTAAATTCGACCAATGTAACGTAAGCGAAACGTATTGTTACGTATTATTGTTCCACTGACCGAATGAAATTGGAGTTCTCTAACTTAATTGTAGCAGACTGACTAACTTAACTGTAGCAAATACAATTCTATGTTTAAGTCATACTGATTGACAGATACTGTCAACATCTTGCATACCGATACATGACGTTGAATCATTAAAACAAAGGTAAGATTTGCTTTTTTAATCAACATTTCACGATACATTTGTGACAGAATGTAAACGCAATATTTTGGCATTTCATCCTAAGCGATCAAAGCTTACAAGTAGAGACGTCCCGATCGACATGCGCCCTCAGTTTTTGTTCTCAGATCAAAAATCTATGTTGTTTTTAATTACATTAAACCCTTACAACCTCACTCACACTTTCACATTCTCTTTTACTCATTTTCATTCGGTCAGTGTCCAATTGCCATAAGACAGTCTGGCTGGACTGGGCTGGACTGTGGCCTAGATTGTATGTTTGTGAGTGTAGTTGCTGTCATAGCACATCCCCCCCCTCCCCCTACTACTTACATCAACGGGCTGCGGAGCGGTGATGCTGTTCCGTTGCGCAACCGGCGTCATTGGCGCGATCGAGTTGGTCGATGGCGATGGGCGCTGCATTCTGTTGCTCCCACGCTGCACAGTGAGCTCAACGACGTCCGATGCTGCTAAAACGGCGAAACACAAGAACAAAACATGTTTTACTACATACTCGGTTGATACTGCGTGTATGTGTGTGTGTGTGTGTGCAATGTAAACCACCAACTCCCCCACCAACCATCTGATCAATGAAAATGGAAATTGTGGTAAGTGGGAAGGGGTGTGGTGCGTTAGATGATGTTTATTGGAAGGGTAAGGGAAGCGTTTTTTTAGAAGGGAAAGCATAGCTTCGAAACTAACCAACACTACCAGCCACATGAACGATTTACGATGAAACTTTGATAAAAATGTTTACAAAAACTGCGAAATGAATACAACAAAAATGGAACAAATTGGAACATTTTCTCCCTCTACTACTGGTAAAATAGGTTATTCTTGTGGTTTTAGCAGACCATACGGTGTTGTGCTCTGGACGACTCGGCAAAGGCAAAACCAGATCTTCCCACCCCTATTGGGAAGGGGATCTTGCTCTGGTAGTGGTGGTGAGTGAAATGTGCAGTTTGTACTCTCCCGGCAGCTGGCAAAGCAAAACACCGTGAAGTTGCCATGGTCGATTGTTTACATTTGCCTTCATTCACAGTGGTTCCAGAAGGGGGTGGTTTTCCAACCCACCCCACTGCCCGTCATCATAATGGACGTGAAGAAATTGCGTAGAATGTTCGACTTTTCCAAAAAAAAAAAAAACACAAAAATCAAATGGGAGGCAAAATTCAATCCGATGGTACCACAGGTGGGTTGGTGGGTGAAATTAATCCCAAAAAAACAGAATGAAATATATTTTTGTGTGCAATAACTTTAACAAATAGAGCAATAAAAAAATAAATTACAAGACTTATCATTAAATGAATATGAATAAATGAAATTAACAACAACACGTGCACCGAGAGATAGTCAAATGAACAATGTTAAAGCACTTTTTATAATTACAATTTGCATCTAAATGCATCTATTTATAAGAAACTATTTCATTACATTTACATTCAATGCAAAACTTATTTTCAAAATTGCTCCGATACTACTAAGAATTCCTTCGGCGGAATGTTCTCGGGAAGCCAACTAATGACGCTCCTCTACATTACATTTCTAATGCAAAACTATAATTAATGTATTTCTGCAGTGTTCGTGTGTGAGTACGTGTGGAGTATACAAATGAGGAAAGGAAAGGATCGGACGTGAAGAGGGAGAGATAGATGATAATAGAGCAGGCGGCAGTGGAAGTGCAAACATTCTGCACGTTTGCAACAATGATGCACCGACGACCACCCGCCTCGTGCAGTAGCAGCAGAACCGCAGCTACAGTAGGCTAGATAGAGAAAGAGAGCTATACATCATATAATGTGGGTATGTGAGTGTGCTTAGTTTGTTTATTATTTTTCGCCGCTTTTCTCCATCACACTCCGAGGGGTGGAACGGGGCGAAGGCCCACCGCACACTTTCATTACCTTTGATCAGTTCCACCACGTGGGTGTGGGTTAATGCTCGCACGGATGTTCCATTGACCTAGCCATGGGAGTGTTGTCCACCAACGGGTTTTGTCCGGGGAGTGTGACGACGGCAGGTGACAGGAAAATCAAATTGCGATGGCGGAGGCGCACAGATGGTTGCGCGGAAGACGGGGTGTGCCAGAATAGGGTAAGAAAGGAAAATCCACGAACGACAAAAATAAAAGTTATGAAATGAAAACAGGAAAGCATATTTTTTCAAACGTTCCAAAATATTTCAAAAATGCGTGCCCAAGTGAGCCGAGAGAGAGAGAGAGAGAGAGAGAGAGAGAGAGAGAGAGAGAGAGAGAGAGCGGCGCAAATAAGAGAAACAGGATATTTGGACTCTTTTGCTCTTGCACTGGTAAATAATAAATTAATCTACTTTATGAGTTTTCAAATACGATTAAAATACTCATGACATAAAGCGATGACGCTCTTTTGCTCTTAAATAAACCACAAATAGCTCTTGTCATTTTTTAAAGCTTTACACAAAATTAATACAAAACTGACAATACAGCCGCTCTCATAACACTCAGGAGGGCGTGACATCTTCCGTCATTTTCACCGTCCGGATGACTTTCCGCGCTTTGTTACCTTCAGGATCATATCGTCCGGCATTAGGCCGGCCCGGCGTGCCGCCCCGCCCGGCTTGACGCTCTCCACGAACACGGGCTTGTCGCCGGACACCTTCATGCCGTACCCGGTCGCATCCTTGTTCACCGTGACGACGAGCGTCTGCATCGCCATCGACCCATTGGCCGGGGATTCGCGGGTGGGCGTCAGCGTTTGGGGCCTCGGTTGCTGTGTCTGTTGCTGCTGCTGCTGCTGTTGTCGGGGGGATCCTGCACTGCCATTTTGGTTCGTTGGGATGCGGCTGGTTTGATTGTGTACGGGAGACCTGTAGTTGTCGTGTCCGGGGAAGTTGTTGGGGTTTGTTTTTTGTCGGAGGGATGTGGAGAGGGATGGTGAAGGAGATGCATCATCATCGTCAACGATCGGTTGAAAATGCAGCACACACAACGCCATGCGTTGGGAAGAACACGAACGGAAGGGGAAGAAAGAAATACGAAATAAAAAATAATATTCGAATATGCAAAGGCGCATTTGTTGCGATTGCAGCGAAAGGGGTAGAAGTTTTGGGGTGGATTTTGCGTGGAAAAGGTGGTTAGTATAAGCGGTGAAAGGACGTGTGTAGTACAGGTTGAAATTGCAGTGGGTGTGTGTGAAGAATTGTGTATTTTTGTGATTTTGAACTACAAAAAATATGAAAATAAAACGGTATCTTAAACTTAAATAACGTGCAATAAACTCCTGTATCTAGTAAAGTTGCTAGAAATACAACGTTCAGCAATACAAATACGTTTCATTATATTTAGTATTTTCTATAAAACAACCATAAATGAAAGTTTACAATATTGGGAACAAGTTCAAACATGATCAAACTATTCAGAGAGTTTTTAATTATTATCTATCAGGAGGAGGTTATTTACTTCATATCTGGCAAAGCAATATTGACTCAAATGATATTATCAAAAACACTCGCTATCAAAAAGAGATCATAAATCGGATAAATTTATAAGATTGTAAAATATTACAGGGGGAGTTATTTTTCATGATAGAGATCTTATTTTCGATTCATTATATTCTGCTTTGGCACTACTGAATAATTGTTGTTGAAGTCCAGGCTCCAGAAAAAAAACCGATGAAGTTTATATTGAGAAGGACGGTCTGAACAGGGATTGAACCATTTCAAGTCCTGTAAGAGACATCGCGTTTACCTTTCGACCATTTATGTCCGCCTGAGGACGTGTGTCAAAAGTACTATTTAATGTTTCGTTCTGAGATCTGTAAAGATCTTGTAACTCTGAAGTCATGTTTCGAATGTTCATTTTATTGGAATGCCGTTATTATTACAACAATGATAACATAAAATAGGATACACAAAGTATCCTCTAGCATGAAGACATCACGCACTAAGTTCCTTTAGAGTAGATTCCATTCTTCTAAGTATTGTATTGATTGTAGCGATGAGTAAGCGTAACAATCGAGTTGCTCACAAGCTTTCTAACCCGACAGAACTTCTAAACTGAAACACGAACACACCACACAAAAGCAACAACGTGCGCGATCCGATGAAGGGCACAACATGAGGCACACACACGCGCCCGGGTACGGGAAAAAGCGCATCAACGAGTGCTGCATTAAAACGCACAATTAATAATGCGAACAACAACGCCATCGCCCTCTAGAACAGCGCATACATGTGGCCCGGGCCCCGAGCAGAATGGCCGTGGGTTCAGGCGTACAAAAGTGCCCGTGTGCCCTTGCACTTGCACTTGCACTTGCTTACTAATAACTGGCACAGTGTACACATACACACACAGGCATACATACACTGAATTCACTATTCTTCCATCAACAACATCTACGCCTCCCACGGCCTCGTCATAATGATTCCTTCGCGAGGTGCGTTGCGAACACGCCTTTGGACGCCCGGTTTTATGCATTGCGCTCCTCTCCACCACCCCCGTCCGACATGACACACCTTGCCAAACACACAGAATGCAGTCGACCTATTAAAAAGCAAGACGAACATCTGACGACGCGCGCAAGCGAAGGCCGTGGGATGGGAATGCGTTTTTTGCTTTTGTGTTTTTGCTTGTAAAATCAAAGGTGGTGAAGTGATTTGCATCGTAAACTGCACAACAAAACAACATAGAGGCACGAAGGATGCATTATTCTCCTGTTGTTGGGGAGTTGCTTTTCGCTTTCAAGACGCGCTCTGTGTGTGTGGAAAGGTGAAAGTTCACGTGCAATTATCTAGATCGATCGATCGAGGGAAAAATCGTACCAGTTAGATGATAACACTGGATTACTTCGCATCCAACCAATGTTCATTAATCCAAACACACCGAGGGCAAGTAATTTCTTTGAAAGAGTCTCCGGGGAGTGGAGTTATGTTCCGATTTCCACCCTCCATTATGCAAAATGTTCTATTTTTGCCTTGTTTCTCGACCGCAAACACACACACACAACTCGGAATATCGACGATGTCATACAATCGGCTAATCGATCGGACATTTAAAGGTCTAAAAATACGCTCGTCCACCCGTCCGTGTGGACGGTCCCCAACGTCTTATGGGCAGCCATTTCTTTGCACTGCTGCGGTCTTCTTACCACCCCGATTGCCTTAATGGATGTTTGTATAATCGATAGAAGAACTGCAAACTTTCCCACTCTGACCTTCCGCCCCGGGACGGTGGAGAGTTGGCTTCCCACTACTGCTGCCTGTGACGTGTTGGCAGAGGACACACAAACAAGGACACACGGTTCGGTGCAAAATCATACCCACAAACACGAGAGCACGGCTGCAGCACTCGAAATTAGTTTTGTGCGATTTTAATTTTCGATAACTGCAATCGCATTAATTGACTGTCATTCGCACAGTCGCGGCCCGCTGCTGGCGTAACACGTTCGCGTTCGTTATCGAACCCGTTTACGAAGCACCGCAAGCATGGAAAAGCAACTGCGCTACTGCATCACACACCCAAAACGACCACTCTATCTCGATGCAGGGAAAAGAGTGTGACAAAATTCCAAAACAGTAGCCAAACACGATAAACGAAAACAAAAATACGAAACGCGATTGTGCTTAAGCTTTAGCAAAACCACCACGCAAAGACGCACAACACGCACAGGGGGGCTAGCGAATTGCACATCAATAAGAGATTGATACAATCGTAAAACTGGTGGACAGTGGAGTCGAAAGAGACTGCAAAAAAACGCACGAAAACAGCCACACGTACCCCGTATAACCACCGTCGTCAGAGTGGAGGTTGCGTTGTTTTGCCATCATCCCCGTCCGTTCGGGTTTCGGGGGGCTTTGCCATAAATCACGTTTTGCTGCTAATTTCACAACTTATGGCAATAAAACAACTGTGCGGAATGTAATGGACCTGTGCCTGCGCAGCTCTCCCTCCACTCCACCACGATAAAACGCAGGACGCATTTTGGGGGTTGGATGTGGCGGCTACTAATTTTCGTATTTTCACCACCCAGCAATTTTCTTCATTTGTCAACGCGCGCGCCATATTCCATTTCTTATTGCCCTGCCACGACTGCTGCTGCTGCTGACCATAAAATCTGTCAGTAACAATTTACACGGCCTCCGTCCGTTTGGGTACACATCCCCATCACCATCTATACCCTCGGGAGAAAGAACGTTGCGTTGGCATCCTTCCAGTTTATAGACGACGGTAGTATACGATTGATCTTCTTCCATACCGCGAAGGAGGAAAAAAACCACTCCCCCCCCCCCCTAATGAATGACCGAATGGACGTGGATGGGACGGGACGCTGCCGACATGTTTTAACGTTTGAAGTTAAATGGCGGGATGGGCAGTTTGAAAGTTGAATTCTGGTTTGGAAATGGTGATCAATTTGACAGTGATTAGTATCAGAGTGTGTTGGCAAAAAAGAGGGTTTTTTATTTTTCATTTTAATTACAATTATTTGAAGATAGAAAAATATTGAAGTTAAAGATATTGTCACAAAAATAGTAACGAATCAGATGATATTACCAGAACTGTTACGTATTTAAATCTCTGAGTCTAAATGCAACTTTGAAGTCATTAGTATTGAGGGAAAAGAGTGATGATATCAACTGATATATTTAAGGGTGAAAATTTTGTTCATAGAGTAACACATGAAACGGATGACATTACAAAACAGTTCAAAGGCTACCGGAGTCTACATAGGCTCTTAAAGTCATCTTGATTTCAACTGATGTTTTTTTTATATATATAGATTGATAAAAAAGTTAACATTTTGATCGTGGGACAATCAATGTATCCGTTGATATTACAAAGCTATCTCAATTGTGATCGAAGGCTACATATTAGTTATGTGCTGTCTAGAGCGCACCCACGACTCCGATCCGACTCTAATTATTGTTAGTCCGATTGCGACTTCAGCGGAATGGGAACCTCTAGTTTCGCCCGGAGTCGCCCGGAGTCATCGGCAGTCGTCCAGATTCGGAGTTGTCCGGAATCGTCCAGAGTCGTCCGGAGTCGTCCAGAGTTTATCGAAGTCGACCAGAATCGGGGTCAATCAAAGTCAACCTGAGCCGTCCGGTGCAATGTGCTTGTGCCTAGGGATTTCATTTCGTTGTTCTTTTTATCTTTTTTTTTTCAAGCTACTCCGGAAGACTCCGGACGACTTCGGATGACTCCGGACGACTCCAACTCCAGGTGACTCCAGACGATTCCCAACAACTCCGGATAATGCTGGACGAACCTACATTCCGGGATCAGTACCGAAATGATCGGAGACGAATAGGAGTCGACTCCGGATTTTTGTCAACATTATATTAAAATTGTCTCACAATTATTGCAACCACTGTATACGCTTTTCCATTCCTGCTTATTGCACCCCAAAACTCGTAGAAATGAACCCAAAGAACATGTCCGCCCCAATCCGCTCGATCGAGTTTCTTTTTGGGGCGGGAAGAGTGTTGTTGGTTGGATTTAAGGGTATTCTGTTGGTTCTCTCTGTCTGGGGTGGTTGGTCGGTACGGGATGCCGCCTTACCAATTACACCCAGTAAACACAGCAGCAGCAACCGGATTTAATTGACTTGATGATTGACGAAAGAGATTAATTCACACAAATCAAACCCACGTGGGAGCGTATTGGGAATGCCGACTCATACAGCGACGTTACACGTGTCTACATACAGATACTTTGTTTTTTATGTTTTCAGATATGTGTTACTGGTTTTGATCCTGCCTTTTTTTCTTACTCAGGAATAAGAAATAATTTGTTATACATTCTTTTACGAGAGAGTGAAAGAGATAAACTACGCTTGCGTAAGTAATTTCAAGCACATGGCAAGCTCGCACCAGTTCTGTACAGCGTCTCCCGTCAGAGCGATAGAATGCATTTCTTTTTCCAATTGACTCACTGCAATTCATCAAGTGCAGCAGTAACTGCAGTTCTTGGTGCATTTCTTCTCCTCCTCCGCGTACCACAACACATAGCATGAATCGTCGTGTGTAGCTGCAATTTCACTTGAGCGTACCAGATACCGCCACTTTTACACTGAGGCGCTGGTTTGCTGCTCCCGGACTACAAAAAAAAATCATCCCGTTTGTTTATGCTTGTCGAGCACGGGCAACGATAATTACTGCCGCCTGCGGTTGGTTTGAGTTGTGCTGTGCTGTGCTCTGACTCTGGCGTGTGTGAGTGCGATTGATTACAAACACATTTCTACAACCAGCAGCAACTGTTCGCACCACAAAAAGTTGGTAACGCAAGAAGAGATTACTCCAAGTACCGGATATGCACTTTGGAAACAAAAATGAGTTACGATCATCAAGATTAGAATAAAATAAACAAAACTTTTAGAATATGAAACAATTTTTAGTATGAAAATCTAATTGTATAATTGCTATTTTTGTTCTTTTATTATCATCATCATCATCTTTTATTTTCTATTTTTTCTTCTTTTTAATTTGTTCCTGTTTTAATTTCTTTCCTCTCTGATTTTACTTTCATAGTTATTATTTAAAATGTGTATATGTTGGTCTTCTTTTTTTATTTACTTTTCTGTATTTTGGTATTGTTTTCTTAGTTTTTATTATCATTTTATTTTGTTTTTTATAACTTTTAAAACATACTTTATGGCTTAATTCTACATTTCGCAGTTACTATAGACTTAAAAAAAACTAAAGGTATATTAAGCAGTTATTTAAAGCCCTAAACCCCTTCTTTTAAAAGACTGCTATATATCTCTTTTCGTCCAGCCAGCCTTTTATGAGAGCCTCCAGCAATTCAAATTTGCCCAAAACGATAATAAACACACGAGCGAGCGGCAGGACAGTAAGGCCTCATCTACTCGTCCGTCCGTTTCGTTATGCTCGGCCATGTCAGACTACCTCTTATTGCTCCCGTAACGAGCTGTCCGTTATGGTCAATATTTCTTCCCCCCAAATTTACTGCCACCTTTTACTCCACACCCTCACTAACAAACTCTGCTCCCACCACCACCACACCACTAATGCTTAGGAGACGGACGATGCCGCTCTTAAGCCCCGTCGGTCGCTTTAGTTGAATTGTTCTCTTAGGTCTGATATAATTATGATTTAATTAAGTGCAATCGCTGATGTTTGAACACTAACGCTATAGCCACAGTGGGGTAGGCGGGAGAGGCTCTGCCGCCTTTACGTAACAACACCCCAACAGGGGTTACACGGCCGCGTTTTTTGGACCGTGGACATCGCGGTTGGACTTTAGGACACGCGTGTGGTGTGGTTTTTCCCCCTTCTCTTCTATCTCCCCTATTACCAACCCCCTCGCCGTTAGCCACAGCTGTTTTGCTCGCCCGTGTTTTACGATCAGAGGCCCACAACAACACGCCGGTGGTGTGGTACGTACGGTGTTGGGTTCGCCCGCCGTCTGATACGCGCCATTTAGCGGATGACGCGCGATCCAAACTGAGTGTGACATCACACACACACACACACACACACACATGTCCGACCATATAAAACATGACAGTGAATCACAAGCAGGAGGAGCGGTACAGGCGGCTAGTATAGTGCAAAAGACATAAACATAAAGTTTGCCCGCAACGACAGCACAAACAAATAACGATAAAGTTGCACGAAAATCGTATTAAATTGCGCTTTGGAAGTGCGAGCGGATTGGGGGGCATGGAGTTGTCGATTTTTTCTTGTTCCCGTTTAGCTAGTTCAGTCTATAATGTAGCAAAATATACTTAGCAAAGTTTTATTTGTTCGTCAACAAACGCACTGTTACATAAATTTTAAACGCTAAACTCAAATTAAAAGTAAAACAGACGAGATTTATCGTCTATCCTCTTTAAAGCGCGTCTCCAAAAAGCACTGTTTGAATGCACACGTGTCGGTGGTCACGGGGACAAACACACGTTTCGCAGGGAACATAAAAATCTAGCCCAACAGCGAGGTAACCCAATTTAGTTCCGCTCAACATTTATTACCCGCCAGAGAGCATCTTTTTCATAACAAACCTTCTAGGTAAGTAAGAAAAAATCTTACACTCCATAAAAAAAACTACTCAAAACATAGCACCACACACACACACACACACAATGCTAACGAATCACAGCGAATAATTTACAGCACTGGAAAGGGCTGCCAAGGGAACTTTCCTTGCCATTCCCTTGCTGATGCTCGAATTCGTCGTCCTTTCCCCCTCGCTCTCTCTCTCCTTCATCCCTTTCTATGTTGTCCCGTTTTCGTCACATTTTTTTCACCAGTTCCGATATCTCCGGTGGGAGCAATTTCTACAAGACAGCGGACGAAAGACACGAACGTTTCTACAAGGTTAACGAGAGGACGACGACACTGGGACGCCTATCACACGCACCAGCCCTGGCGGCGGTTGCTGGTTGGCTAGAGGCTCCGTTACGGCAGGTTTTTATGAGCGGAATTTATGTTCACCCCCTTCCGCTTTCCTTTTTAGTGAGCTGTTAGTAGAATGTGGAGAGCCGAAAGAAAAACAGAGCTGATTATCACCCTCCGCTCGGTGTCCTTTTGCTCTTTTCGGTTTTGCTTGCCTATGGTGAAGGGGAGTAGTTGTGGTAGTGCTAATTGAACACAAAATCATCTATATCTTGTCCAGCTCTTCCTTCATAATACAATTCACTTTCATTTGCGGTCATTTGGGACAATTTGGGATGAAAAAACGACTATTAGATAAAAAAATATTATGGAAAAATTGATATTTTATAGCAACTTATTTATGGCAACTGAAATTTGTGGGAGTTTTACCCGCAAATAAGGACTCAACTTCCTCAACTTTCAACTTTTGGAGTCTTTGATGACAAAGCGGTAAATAGACTTTGCCATAAAATCTAAGCATAAGAGAAATAATGAGACACGCATCATCATCGTCATTTGTTGACATAAAATGACAGATGAAGCTGCTAAGAGTGGACACACACACAGACAAAACTGTGTGTATTCAAAATTCTCGATACACAGCACCGATACAAGCCGGCTAGAAACAGCAACAAGCATGCGCACCACGACGAGGATGCATTTTTTATCTTCCTCGTTCTTTTTTAAAATGTTGACATACACGATTTGTGGCCAAAATTTCCCCTTACGAC
>KB668099.1:1069375-1082676 GCA_000349065.1 Anopheles quadriannulatus | reverse complement strand
TGGTACGGCTGAAGCCAAGAGAGATCAAAGCAGCACACGGAGGATGAGAGAAATGGAATGTATTTGGACAAGAATAAAAGTAAACTCCAACAACACACGCACCATTTCTCTCTCTCTCTCTCTTTCTCTTTACATTAAACAAAACGTTCCAACGCTGCGGCGAGCGTTTCGCGATCTTGTAACGCGATCGCGCCCGCGAATGTATGCGTCAATCTTCAATCATTGTCATACTCTCTCTCTCCCTCTCGTTGACTCTCTTTCTTTCTCACACATACACACATAGACGTGGCAGTGCAAATGCACGATGATTCCGGCAGTGCTGGTGACGGATGACGCCATCGGCCACCGTTGAACAACCTCTGCCTTAATCCGCCGATTGGTTGGCCAAGAGCATGGACATGAAAAATAGTTATACATACACACAGATACACATACACACAGATACACATACACTCAGACAGATACAGCTGGCTTGCTTCCACGTTTTCTGCGGGTCAAGTGCTGTCCTCTGCTTCTACACGTTTCTCTCTATCAACCCCCTTTTCCCATCCAACGCGACCACGCATTGTTTATAGTGGACACAACATTCCACTAGTGTGTTTTTTTTTCTCTTCTGTTTCTAAATTTCCAGCACTCCGGTGCTGGTGAACGGTGGAGAGCATTAACACTACGCAAGTATTTCGTCTTGAGTAGAAAATGCAGCTGACACACCAACTAAAGGTGTTGGACGCTATCACCAAGAGCATCTTATCTAAGCAATGAGAGGTTCTTTTTTATTTACCAAATGAGACTCAATATAGGATTAAAAGTTTTCTCCCAGTTAGCACCGCATTCATTAATTTAGTTTTCAAATTAAATAACACAGTGAGAAAAGAAAAAGGAAAGTCACACCTTATCTCTCTTCAGTGTGAAAATGGATTTCCATTTCATCTAGGCAAAGAAAAGATCATTGAAAGCAATAAGCAATAGATAATGTTTTATTTACGAGTTGAGAG
The DNA here is from genome assembly GCA_000349065.1 of Anopheles quadriannulatus. NCBI lineage: Eukaryota > Metazoa > Arthropoda > Insecta > Diptera > Culicidae > Anopheles > Anopheles quadriannulatus. The sequence continues at coordinate 1,081,681 of KB668099.1, read as the reverse complement.
CTAGCTTTCCACAGCTTAAATAAAGCTTTTGAGCAACCGAAAGTAGGTAAGCTTTGTGGTGTAGTCGACAGCGTGCGTGTTTAAATTTATCGCTACTAGAACCGACCTGGGTTCTAAGCTCGAACGATGATATGATGTGGATGTTTAACAAATTGATTTTGGAGACAGTTTTTCCAGCGGTAGAAAATTAATGGAGAAAATCAAGCAATCAATAAAACGTGTAAAAACCTCTTATCGTAAGGATCCAATATGAAACTAAGAGAATCCGTCTAAAGTCTGCTACATACTCGGTGATATCTGGGTTTATGGCCGGATGTAGATAAGCTTCTCAAACTGCTGCAAACATTTATTACTGAAGTGCCGATACCCCCGGCCCCATACACACTTGATGTGAAATATTGCACTTATAACTGACCATGGTAACATTACAACTGCACACGAAGCGTAACGGACAGAGATACACAGGCGTGTAACGGACTGTGTAATATGCAAACGCACGGTGGTGTTTCCCTCCCTCTCCTATTTACCATCTACCCTTGCTTGCCTAGATGACATATAGATTAATAGAAGAATTGTGTCTGAATGACTAACGAGAGCCGATTTTCAGATAGATGGGCACGACGACGACGACGTCGTCGACGGCAATGGTGTGTTGCAATCTGTTGGGGAGAATTAAACGCTCCACATCCCAACGCGATCGTGTCACCGTTGACAATGTGTGTAACCCGCGGCTCCATCTTGGAAGATGATTATGTCACTTGGCTTGGTGTCGCCGACAACGGCGTATCCAATTGCCCCCGTTTAGATGATGAGCAGTGCTTAACGTTTTTTTCCTTTTTTCTGATACTAAGAACCATGCTGCTGGATATTCCGTTGTTTAGTATTAGGTGAAGCGGGTTTTTAAACATCTTCCCTTTGTTATTTGCTTATTTATTTGCTCTTTCCAGAGTTACATTTGATTATGCTTTTTTTGTTTCGCATGTTTTGTGTCTGCTTGGAATTTTATATCTCCTCGAGGTCTGAATCCAAGTACAAGGCATTATGACTCATATAGAAATTCGTGGATGACATAATCTCCTTATAAACAACTGCTTTAAGAGAATAATGGTAGTGAGATTATTAACATCTAAAATTGATTTAAAAATAGTATGTATTTGTTATTTAGCGTAACAAAGCATAGTCATACTGTAGGCTGTGTATGATACACAGATATTCTATGGAAAATTATGTCTGATGTTCTTACTTTTGATACTATGGTGCCAATTGCCAAGATTTCAGCAATGTCCTTAAGATTGAAGTTGAATATCCCAACATTGGACACAACAAAATTGGAACATTGCAGCATTTACTCATTATTTTAAGGTCTACTGCATTCTGTTCCTTTTTTACACTCCGGAAAAAATGAAATCGATCGACTCCCTCGCCACCTTTTAATATAACACACGCACACACAGAGTAATTGATGAGAGATATTTGACCCATAATGAACCTCATTTGAAGCGGAAGGAAGCGAGCATAAAATATCCCTCCACTATACACCTCAGCCCACCCCCTCTACCGTCTCTTTATATTGCTTTCCCTTTTCGCGATAGGGAACCGTGCACAGACCAGACCTCAGTCGGCGAACTGGGTGTGGTTGAGAGATAATGGCATGTGCTGCTGCTGCTGCTGCCGTTGTGCGATGTTTTCCCAGAAGCAAACGTCCATCGTCCTACATCGATACCCTCACACACACCTAACGAACTTCCCTTTTCCACGTGGTTGACGAGGGCCACCTGCTGTTCCACCCTCTTCAACCACTGAACCATGGCAAAGTTGGAAATGGGGCATCCGCACTATCTAGCCCACCATTTGTCACTCCAGGAGAATGGCCCGTTTTTCGGCTATTACTGGTGCCTGCATTTTTTGTTGTTTTTGGTTTGGTTTGCACGGGAGGGGGGTTAGAGAGTGGGTGTCCAATGGCTCAATATATAAATTCGGACGGTTCGATGGGCACCTGTGCTAGGCGTTAGGGCCAAAATTAGGCTCACGGCGGTGCCATACGTTACGATGGACGCACACGTACCCGTAGGTTGCCAGGCAAGGTTACTCTTTGCGTCTAGTATCCGATGGCAGTTATTGGAGATTGAAGAATCGAAACTTTTGATCCAATTCTCTATGTAGAGGGAAGGAAAGCCGAACGGGTCAGTAGTTACTTGCTTTTACAGTAACCAAAGGAAATTTAATGTGAAACAATCGTTTCAATTCCAATGCAAATTGATATCAAAGCGTTTCATACTGTTCGTACACCTTCATGCATTGCTGACACCTTCGTCACTGCTAGTGCAAAGTATTAGCACCACATTATGGTGTCCTTTGGCGTGCTTGAGCGATGGCGTGAGCTTGTGCAAAACAAGAAATATATGCTTCCAGGGGACCTTGGTGTGATTGCTGGCTGTATTTCAATCAGTGCAGCCTGGCATGATTCATCATCTGGCCGCAAGCTCCAATCAATTCCTTCATTAAATGCACCCACCCCAAGTGTCTCCAATGCATACGGGCAACAGTATAGCGGAGTACAATATGACACCACAATAGAATGAGGAAGAGAAACTTAGACCACCGCACATCAGCACACATCAGCACACATCGAAGTGTCGATTGTGACCTTATTTTGCATTCCTTTTTTGCTGGGTCGGTTGCTTACAGGTCGGGTTAGGGTAAGAGAGTGAGTGTGGACAAAGAGGGGCTGGCAGTTTCTTTGTGCCTTGCCGCTTAAGCCGATGCGCGACGGGCACACTACACTGGTAACGGTGGTGTGCGGCTGGAGAGGAACTTTAAAAACAATAACATAACTCATTTGCCGACACACTGCCGACGAATGGTGAGCACAGTAAGGGGCACCCCACACACGTGTGATTGGCATTGGAGGAGTGTTGAAACTGACCACGCGTTCCAACGTTCTAGATCGGAATGATAAGGAGAAGCTTATAGCCCTTCCCCAGACACTTACGGATTGAGGCTCCAATTTTTAATGCAAATATATAGTTCCAAATAGTTCCAAACAATGAGATAAACGTTGTGTCATGTAATGTTCAACAAATGTCTTCAATTGCTGTTTATTCCATCAAAGTTACAGCCTCTTTTCGTGCTTTTGAAAAAGCTGCAAGCTTCGCTTAAAGACGTCAGCTGTTTGGAGCCCGAACAAGGTGCGACAAACTACCTGGCCCCTTCGTTTTTTATTACCATATTGCTAATTAATCTTCCATGTAACTTCCAGCAGCCACTGTAAGCTTACCCTTTCTACCTTGTGTACCCTTTTCCAACACTTCAGACACACAATCGATTAACACACCATGCACAAGGCAAGCAGAACCGGGCGCGCGCGCTCACATTGCCACTGTGCTGTATCTCTCCCTTGCTCTCTTTTTCTCTCTCTCCCAGCCTCTATCGTCCGAGGGATCGTGTTCGGTGATGCATTTGTTTAGCGTTTGCTCACGTTTTGTGCGGAATCACCAGTCCGCGAAATGGACCGTTCGTCGTCAGGCGTCCATAACTTGCGTCTTCTTCTCAGCTCAGCGAAATGTCGCCACGCACGTACGTCCATGGGGGAGCCCACATCCCGACCAACAGCGCAGGGGAAGATCAGAACGAATCAGAGCCTCGCGGAGAGGAAGTGTCGCTGTAACTCGAATCGGTTGGTGCTGCTTTTCCTGCGCCAAAAGACAAGACAAGAATCTGATGACTCAGGCAAACAACAACAGACACCGGCAGTAATCGAATGTTTAATTCACAGCGAAAAAATTGGCATGTTTGCACAAAACAATAACAGCAGATCGTACACCGGGGGTTGGGTGCCGTTGCACACATACTACCGAATAAATATTTGCCCTTGCACCAACTTCCTCCTTTCCGGTTCGGGCAATTCCTGAGCACACAATGAAGAATTATGCATTTTTCATCGGCATAAAATGGCTCCCTAGGCCGCATGTTGGAGTGTGCATTGTACACAGATTTTCAAGCATTTCTTTGTCATTATGCTACATCTTTCGGGAACGTTTTAATCTTTTTTCAGATGGAAATAATGACTATGTGTAAGTGATAAAGAAATTTTACACTTTTTGGCCAACAATTATTTAAAAATATGGGCAAGTATTATGTTTTATGTACCAAACGTGGGGGTTATTGTATTCTCTCGAATAAATAGATATTGTTAACGAACTAAACAAACGAACTTCCCATTAAATGTTGTAGTCATTTTCCAATAAATTTACACAAACAACCAGGAAAAATAATTATGAAATATGTAAAATCAGGTTTTATTTTCCTCAAAATGGAGTTTATCCAATAACCTATCGTTTGAAAACATTTCATTTCTACCCAGCCTCTAATCGCAGAGCAACTGACATGTGTGCTTTCGACATGAAAGCTCCAATCCATTAGGAAGGAAAAAAATAGGTTAAGAATACAGCAGCAGGCACATTAAAACCCTTTCCAGTAATGCACAGGCACACCAAACAACGTGAAGTCATAATCCTAGGGGAATTTTTATTTGCTTTTCGAACTTTCCAGCAAACATGGCACAAATCGCCTCAAACTGAGCGGATGATCTCAGAGACAGAGTGAAACGGTGAGGCCACTACTACTACACACATGAAATCTTTACATTATATCATCATTCTTGAATTGTTCACCTTTTTGTTGTGAAGAAGAAAACAGAAAAAAATGTGCGTGAAATGTTGGCTGAGCGATAGTGCGCGCGATCCGATTTGGTGGTCATTTTTTTATTGACATAAAACGCTGGTGCTTTTTGCGGTCAACCGATCTTGACACAGCGATTAGTGTGACTCATAGCGTGATGGTGGATTGGTTCTTCTCGCAAAAGAAACACACACAGCACAGAATCAATACACATTTTTGATTTTTTTTCTTTTTTGAGAGAAGCTTTAAAACTCCACTGGCAAGAGCTTTCGAGATTTTGAAGAATTTGCCATACCGGGTAAGAGGTTAATCCACTCTGTTGCTTTGCAACACACTTTACCCTCGGATGACTCGTTTTGAGCCCCCGCGTTACTCACATTTTAGTTGCGTAAGAGGCGTAAGAATGTAATATTAAACAGAAACAAGGTGTGATAATTACGCACACTAACGGTGAGTGAGCGAACACACCATCGTCATCATTACTATCGCCATCAGAAAGCTCAGATTTTAATCGCTCGCGATAGGGGAATCGTTACGAAACGGTCCGAGCAGGCCACTCTGCGGGGCTGCTGTTGATGGTGGTCTTATCGGTGGCGATTGTAACGGACAATGGTTGTTTGTGGATTTGGAGGGAGTTGCTTGATGAAAAAAAAAACTATAACAAGCAATGCGTAAGGGTTTTACATAAGGTTATATCTTATCGTGTACTGTGCCGAGCGAGCGAGCGCCTGCACAATGCCTATTTGTCGATTGATCACAATTTCAATCAACATCAATTTCACAAGTTTACTATTTCGTGACGCCGTTTGAGGTTTTTTGTGTTTGCAACTACTGCAGAGGATAGGGACAATACAACTTTGAATTTATTAGAAGAGTAGAGAAGTTGTAGAAGGGTTTAAATTGAAGATCTCGCAATACATTGAATAGAGCTTTAGATGCACAGCTCAGACATTGAGTTCGGAGATCTTATGACAAGGAATTCTTATGACAGGAAAAGAAAGGACATTGATTTCAATCTTAATAAAGAACAGAAATGATTTCAATCTTAATAGATGTTCAAGGCATGTATAGCTCTTTTACTCTGAAACTTGCAGAGATTTACAGCTCTTAGAACATCGAGACAAGTTTGCCGACGTATCCAGAACTTGATAGTTGATGAACCTATGACATTCTGCTAAAAGGTAAAGCAATGGCTCAAAGTTCTCATACATATTCAAAGACAATCTGAAACCTAAATATCAATCTCTGAATCATGTTTAAAAGGGTACCAAAGTAATTATTATGGGTGTTAAAGCAATTCTAGGTACTTGCGCATTTAAAGAGTACCTGAGACCTCAAGATCATTGTCTGGATCTTAATCCAAGGTCTCGAATTGGTTCGTATCAATGTGCGAATTATGTTTCATGTATGTGAAAGAACAATGGCATAATTCTGATACAGTAGATGTTCAGGACATTACGATCTCCACTATGCTCAGTTGGCTCTGACCATCTCGGGACATCTGAACATATCTGACGAACATTCCAGAATGCCCAAATTAAGATCTCTTCTTCGACACGTCATTACAATGACACTAGTAGATGCCATGTACTAGTCCAGCTTCGTATGTTGTGCTATTTCATCTGAAAAGCTCCAATTGACCTTGCTCGTTGTCTTAACTGGAAAAACTGTTGGATTGAAATGCTGCTCTTATCATCCTAAATAAGTACTACACTATTAGCAACAATAAAGTAGAAATACATCTAAGAGAGAAAAGTGCTTTTGTGCTAAAGTGCCTTAAAGCTGAAGAGGGCCAATGGCCAAAGTCCAATAGAATGTTAGCAGAGGGACGGGATAGGACATCAATAGCAATACAAACAAACAAAACATGTACCTTTCAGGCGGTCCAGCGTTGGATGACAGATTGTTCTCCATGAAGCCTGCGCTCGCGGAAGACGCACCAATCCACACGGATTTCGCACGGATTGTGTGGGCCCTTACGGGGTATGTTGACTCCCTTAATCTCACTCGCTCCCTCTGTTTCTCTCCGTTTAATCTCTAATTTCCGGAGTTGCTTTGCTTTGGTTTTGTCAGTTCCTTTGGGGAAGAAGTTCGTGTTCCTTCCCTTCCTGACAAAAACACTCCCACCGAAAGGGCGGGGTGAAAGAGCTGGCTGGGGCGGCTAATCTACCCAAGCGTACTCATGCGTCGTTTCGCGCGCGACACACACTCCCCGCCACTTCCACACATTCACGCACTGTTCCTCCCCGTCCGTCACTGTGTGGCATTCGCTGGCAACACTGGTTGGAACGGGAGGGGAAACAAAACCACCCCCTGCTTCATATGCGGGCGGTAGTCACTCATTCACGCACTTTACTGTACTGTACGATTTGCTCATAGACACACACACACTGACACAAACACCTGGATACCTGCAACAATTGGGAGAACACAAGAGAAATATTAGGATTACGCGTACTTGGGTATGAAATTAACATTTAAACACATTGATCTGCCATGTTTTCGTGCTTCTCTTTTTGTCACTTCCGATCGCTCTTCCTGCTGTCACTTTGGACAGTCACTGTCACACAAACCGGTGCACAAACACACATTCAATGGAATTTTGTCTCCTTCATAGGAAGAAGAGGCGACAGCAAACACACACACACACACACACACCCTCGAGCGCCTACTTCGATCTGCACACAAATACACACGGGGAACACTCAGACACGATCGGTGGTCGTCGGGGGGCTGTCTAATTTCACCTCCAGGGGCCACAGCTACTTTCGATTTCTCACCAGCACCATTCGACAGATTTCCATCTTAATCACATTTAATTTTTCACACTCACAGGGAAAGGCGCGTTGAGGCATGGATTTTTCCCCTGGGAGAAAGAAGGATAGGGAGGGTGAAAAACAAATACGCCTTTTCACTATCAGCACACACACACGGACACATACAGTTTTAAGCGAAAACGTATAAGACAGCACAACAATTTTGTTTTAATGGAAAACATTGGCTGAGATGAGGTGGTGAAAAAGTGGGTGAGGAAAAGGAGGAGGTGAGGTTGTATCACTTTCCATTGCGTTCGGGTGTGGTGGGGGGAGAGGCAGTGAAAAACGTTTGCCTCGCAGCACGCACGCACGCACTTTTCCAGCTTCGTTTCCCTCAAAGCCTCTCTCTCTTTCTCTCTCTCTCTCTCTCTCTCTCTCTCTCTCTCTCCCTCTTTTTTCCTCTCTCTTTCTCTCTCTCTCTCTCTCTCTCTCTTTCTCTCTCTCTTTCTCTCTCTCTCTCTCTCTTTCTCTCTCTCTCTCTCTCTCTTTCTCTCTTTCTCTCTGTCTGTCTGTCTGCCTCTCTTGATGTTGTTGCAAATATGCGGCGCACAAAACCAACCCCCCGTACCTCCTTCCCTTACCATCTACGGCTTTGAATTTGCACCCGATTGGCAGCAAACCACTCCCTCCCTCCACCCCACCGGGTGATGGGAGTTCAAACTCATATGCACACAATTGCCCGGCTGATGCTCTGGGCCTGCAAAAAGGAGGTGAAGACCCACAGATGACCCTGGGCGGTGGTGGGGTGTGTGTGTGTGGTATTATTTCTTTTCACCGAGGAGGTGTAGTTTTTTTCGGTGTGTGCAGTTTTTTAGCCGTTGTTTGCGCTTTATCTCAAGCCTACTACTAGACTTTCACCTTTGGCGTCATCAGCATTATCATCGTCATCGTCGTCGTTGTGTCTTGGGCGGCGGTATGATAGTGGATTCGGACCCAAATGGACAAGAGAAAGAGAGAGAGAGAGAGAGAGAGAGAGAGAGAGAGAGATTGCGGGGAAAGACGCAGACAAGCAGGAACAGAGATTAGAAGAAGCAATTATTTTCACAAATGGTCGACGACGATGACCTCTCCGCTGCTGCTGATGATGACCGGTTGGTCCGAACCGAGGGGCCATCTAATCTAATTTAATGTTTTTTAACTCCCGCGTGCCCAACCCCACCCCGCTTCAAGGTTTCTAATACACTATCAATCGAAAAGGAGAGACGGCTCGAGCGGTCGGGGGAAGGGGCTATTAATTGCCACCCGTGCTGCTCTTCCGTTCCACTACCCCCTAAGCTTACCACCACTTCATTTCATCACAGAGCGCGATCACTGTGATGACGTCTGATGAATGCTTTTTTTGTATCATTTTAACCACCAAAAACCCTCTTTCGGTGGTCGGTGAGGGTGTTATTAATTATTTTTGCTTTGGAAGCAACTTTTCCAAAAACAAAATTATGTGGAAAAAAAAAAGTTAATATACGCAACAACCAACCATTGGCGCCGGTCACCAGTGAGGGTGAAAATTATGTGTGAATGAAAGCGTTTGCATTTGCATTTGCAGGTGTAGTAGAGATTATTGCATTTGCGTCGGTAATTTGGTTTAATATTAATAATCTGCCCATAATAACGCACTCAGCGCTGCTGCTGCTAAAGGTGTTCGCTTTAAGTGGGTCTTTTTGTAGCTCTATATGCATGTTTAGTGAGGTATTAGGGCGAGAAATTGTTTCATGGAGATTTATTTGCTTATTATAAAGGGACAAAGGGAAAGAGGTGTATCCATAAAAATGGAATTAAAAGAATTTAAGTAATTATCTTAATGAAGAAGTCATTTAAAATGCTTCAGTACAAAAAAAAAACCTTCAGAATATTATCTAAATACTAAATTTAAAGAGTCGCCACCGTCGGGACAGAAGATATAAAGGTACAATTAACACACCCGTTGAAATGATTGCCTCGTGGTACCGCGGTAAGTGTCAAGTGTAGTACTGTCTAAGCAGTGAGATCGAATCCTGGTGTGTGTGTGTGTGTGAGTAGCGGCACCAATTCCAATCGAACAACTTTTACAGAATACATGAGAGGCTTTCCATCATTGAACAATACAAGTAGAGCCTTTTGGTGCAATAGGTATGTCAATGATTTTAGTTTGTTTTTTTTTTCAACAAAATCAACATTTCTAAAATACATTTTTATGATTTCAAAAACACTGCCAAATGACATTGAAATAAAAATGCATTTATGTAGATCCTTCCGGACCCTTTTTTAAACTTCTTTCAAGCTTACAAGACATATGAAATCTTCTCAATTAGTTACATCCAAACACTCACACATAACATAACAGCTCAAGGCTGGTGTAATGCAGTGTCTGTAATCTGCTGTAAAGCAGACATTTTCTATCGGTCTATTCTTTCTATCTGTTTGTTCCCGCTCGTTTTAACTGTACAACCGTAATCTTTCTCGCACAAAATATGTTCAACCATTTAGCCCACATATGCATATTTTAAAACAATTGCTTAGGGCACAGTTTCCTTTTCCACATCCCAACCGCCACCCGCTGCGGGGGCCAGGGATCGTGTTCTGGGTGGCACGGCATGGCTGCAGCATATGTATCTCGAGGTTTTTTTCCCCTGGGGTCCCGGGGTGCTAAATTCGTATCCAATTTGCATACACGATCTTTGTCGTGCTAGGGCCGGAAGGAACGCACACAGCGGTGTGTGTATGTGTGTGGCATATCTTTCCAGTGTGTCGTGTTTGCTGTGCATGCTGTGCAGTCATATTGTGAGGAGAAACATTATTTCAAAGGCTACACAAACGATCGTTCGCAAACAACTACAAAAAATATTTAAAAAAACACGAGAAGCTACTATTTTGCTTTCCACGTCAAGGACAAGCCTCACAAACGATTGAGATTCAATTAGAAAGATTAAAGATCGTGCGAAAAAATGCACAAACAGCACAACAAAACGGCTACCATATGCACCACACTCACACACACATACAGACAAGCAGACGGTGCATAACAAAGTCCACCAGTTCGGTCCAGCAGTCGCTTTATAGCCCTTTTTGTGCTTGCTTGCTGGTGTGCGCCTCCAGGAAGGAAGGGCTCATAGCCGCAGAATAGAACTGCGCGCTAGATTGTGCAGCAACCGTGCTACACACACAGCCAAACATGGGCCTTTACGCAAAACAAACACAACGACACAAAACCATGGAGAGGAACAGGGAAACATGGACATGATCGGCGGGTTGTTTTAAATGTAATAAAAAAAGGAGAATTAACCGTAGTAGCATAAAACACCAAATACGATCCGCGAATCAGACAAAGAGAAGTAATAAATGTGTGATTTTTTATGTGTAAATAGTTTGGGCTTTTTTTTCGATGCATGGTCGAAGCTGTAAATATTAGGTCATATAAAAAGAAAAAAAGCACACCACCAAGCACCACGCGAGATAATGCCGAGCGCGTCTGAGGGCTGATAAAACGCACAAAGTGAATCATTCCCCATGCATCGGTTGCTTCTGTTTGTTCGCATTAAATTATGTTCTGTTCGAAGTTTTGTGAATTGTTATAATGTGTTTATATTGATCTCTTTTTATAATTATGGTTATGTTTTCCATTTAAGTAAATTCATGTAGCCACAGTAGAATAATTTAAAAAACAGTCGTGCAATAATTACAAATAATCAATTTGTTATGTATCTTCATTATTCGATTTTTTTCTAAATTCAAATTTTTGTAACAATTTTATCATTGTAGATTTTCAAAGGTTTTGATTCGTCCAATTGAAGGAAAAAAAGATTTATATATATGCTTTAGTTTATCAGTCGTCTCAAAGAATACAAGTTTCAAAAATTAACTAAAAATATTAAAATTGCTGTAACTATCCTTGGAGCAACTAGAGTCTTTCAGCATGCATTATAGGTTTCTCAGTCGAATTCATATGAATGTTGCACTCTTCTCAATGTTCCAAAGACAAAATCTTACTGAAATAACCGAAATGTTGCATAACAAAAAGTTAAAAATAAAAAATACGTATTTTAAATAAGTATATCAGATCACACAAAACGAAACAAAATCCTACGATCAAATGAAGACCAATAGATGCTAGGCGACAATAATACGTAATTTAATGGCAGTAAGTCAAACCACCAGTCAACAAAAGTATAGTAAGTAATTGAACTTAAACTTAATAAATTAACCGATCGTGATTTAACGTTAAGGTGATTTTAATCGATCAAAAATTGAACTAAAAAACCTTTTGCGTCGAACGAGTGTTTCGCTATTGGTTGGCAGGAAGTTTGTCTTTCCACCGATCCGCGCGCAAGTACGATGATCTAAACATTTCTGAAACATAAACCAGCAGCCACAGCCAGGCCAGACCAGGCTAGCCAGCATTACGCGTTGGTTGGAATCTTAAACACATCACGCAGATGGAAGCAGCAGCAACAAAAAAAAAACATACAATCATCACACATCAATGAGAACATCGTGTGACCGTGCGCTAGTGTGTGATTGTGTGGGTGAGTTCACTACACTAAGCTCGACACACACACACACATTGCCCTTCCGAAGCTGAGAAGATGTGGTGGTGAGCGGTGGTGGTAGTAGTAAAAACCACTCCATCCACTTTCGCAAGCGGGGATTAGTGTGTAAACCCCTCTAACAAGCATCATAAACGCAGTTTGATCGATTCATGATCGAAATCGGTTGCCAAAATGTCAAGCACCCCTACGGTGCAGATCGGAACGGGAAAGGGGACACGGTTTCTCCAATTCCAACTGTCTCCATGTATTGCATACACGGGTGCTTGCGTGTGTGTGTGTGTGTGTGT
>KB668099.1:949737-986698 GCA_000349065.1 Anopheles quadriannulatus | reverse complement strand
CTGTTCAAGGTAAATCCATTCTTATATTTTCGCAGTATCTCGTTTCTATCGCTCAAGGAAAATCCATCAAATCGCACAGGAGAGTTCCTGAGTTCCTACCTAAACTGATGAACCTTCCTTCGGATATTGTAGCAAGCCGTCTTTGGAGGAGTATGGCTAATGATCCAGTATCGTTACGACGGATCGGGGAACTTTATCACAACTGGATCGAGTTTCGGAATGGGTTTGGCAGCATGGAGAGTTTTGGCTCGAGCTGGAGCACTTACATCGGTTGACATCATTGCGAAAGTACAGGTGATTCATTGAGCCTCCATAAAGGCATGATGTTTACGACGAAGGATCGGGACAATATCAGGTGGAAGCTGTGCTATGTTCTATCAGGATGCATGGTGGTACAGCAAATACCAGGATGCAAATCTGAACGGACTGTATAGGAACAATGTGAATGTCGAATATATAGTCAAATATATACCAAAGTTAGGATTGGCATACACAAGAATGATGGTACGCGAGACATAAGGTCTGTTGCTCTGCAATTTGTTAGTAATATTCGAAGAAATACAAATAAATGCATTAGAAACAGATGTGAAGTAAAGACCAAGCTTTTTTTTTCGGATTTACAGGGAAAGCTGCTCACTGCACTGCGTTTATCATTGTGAATTTTTATTTCAGCATTTTTTGCACAATTCTCATGATCTGCTTCATAATGTTCTCGTTTAATACTTTTTTTCCATATTATCGCTTATGCCTTGTTAACTAATAACAGTATGTTTTCTTTTTTTTTGCTCAAATTTCCTTTTCTTATTTTTCATGTGTTCCTATCTCTCTCTCTCTCTCTCTTTCTCTCTCTCTCTCTGTCTCTCTCTCGCTTTATCTCTCTTTTACTTTCTCTCTATGTGTTTTGTTCTTTTTTTACGCGTATTTTCGTCTTCTTGTCCCTCATTATGGGTCTTTTAATATCATTTGTGTGTCGTTTCTGTCAGCCAAATTAGACGAATGTATTGGAGTGATAAAACACCCCTTTTTGTTTAGCACTTTCATCTTCATCTGATTAGCATTTGCACGTCTTAAAATGCAGATCAAGAATATTATCTTTACAGAGCAGAAGAAGCATCATCGTTTCGGTTTGTCGTTTCTTCTACTGTAACCTGTAACACATGGCATCGCGCACCGTCGCAAAAAGGATATACACTGTTCAGCTTGGGGAAGATTAGGAATGCTCCTCAAAATGACCCTCTCCTGGTTGAGGTTAGGTGTACAGATTATCAGCGCGAACCTTAAGCGAACGGGTTACGGCTTAGCTTATTATAGTATTGGTTTTTATTTTTACTATTTTGTTTGTCTCTAGCATCAGAAGGAAAAACTTAACAAACATGACCGCTCGGTGTGGCCCTCTTCGATCGTACTCACTTTGGCCATTACGCAAAGTTGCATTATTTTTACAGTTTTTTTTGCTGGCTGCTTTAGTTCTATCGGTTTTTACTTCTCTTCCCCGTCTTATAGCGATTTGTTTGCGTTCGCTTCATCTGTTACTGCTTTGGTTGGTTTTTTCGTTACACGTTTTGCATATTACCTACTGGTTGGTTGACCACATTTTATGAAGCATTCTAACCATTGACTGGAGCTCATTTCGGTTTTAGCTTTGTATCGTTTTTTTTACTTCGGTTGCGTTTACTAATTATGATTTTTTGGTTTTATCGTTCCATTACCGTACGATGTGAAGCTCTTGTGTTTCCTTCGTAAAAACACAATTATATCAACAAGCAGTTTATCTTCATTTTGTTAGATTTTTAATAAGAGCTATCAAATGAAACCAAGAGAAAAAGAGAAAGAGAGAGAGAGGGAGAGAGCTTGCAAAACTTCCACAAGTGTTTAAAAAAATGGAAAAAAACATCTATTGCTATTATTCGAAAAGGAAAAACATAACATGATAATACAGTAAAACAAAAAAGAGAGAAATGCTAAGTTTTACTTGCTTCTTGCGTCACCTTCCCTTACCATGAAAGCGCTTTGTATATCCGGGCAAATACTTGGTAGCTTGGTTTATCTTGCTTTATGTTCGTCGTATTCACTTCTTTGCTATTTAGCTTTTCCCGTCTCTTTGTTATAATATCAATAGTTTTACATGAGTATATGCAATATATTTATATATGTTTGTGTGTGTGTGTGTTTAGTGAGTGAGTGCTTGCAGTTTTTTTTCTGTTTCCGCTTCGTTTTACTCTTCGTTTTCCCTTTTCACTTTCGCTTTTCACTTTCGCGTACAGTTCGGTAAAAGGTTTTTTTTTAAATAAGTTTTTGTCTACTTTAGCTTTTACGTAGCGTTTGTTTGTTCTTTTCATTTGTCGTGAATGAGTTTCTTTTTTTTTCTTGAATATTTAACAATGACAGCTCGGTTTCTAGGTGGTTTTGTGTGAGTGTATTTTTTTCACTAGTTTTAATGCCATGTTTTGTTACAAGTATGATGCGTTTTTGTTGAATGATTCAGTTTTCTTTCGTTCTGCTTAGCCTTCTTTTCTGGAGATAGCTATCGTTTGTCATTTTCAAGTGATATTTTTTTTTAATCTTTACATAGAATGTTGTTTTATACACAAAACATACGACACTGTCTCTGTTGGTTCAAAGCACCACGGCTCGGCAATGGCGCAACTTTGTATGAGTAAGAGCGATGCTTTCGTTTGGGTAATATTAGTTATACGCATGATTATACGGAAACAGCCAGACGATTGCGCACACGTATGATAAGGATGATGAAGGGCTGCGTGGCTTCTGCTTAGCCCAGATTGATTGCTTCTCTTACTACCAAAGCAAAGTCCTTTTCATCTTACTTTAAGATTTTCATCCTTTCATCCTTTGGCTTACCATTCCCAATCCTTAACGCCAACAATCAGCAGCAAACGTTTAAACCGTTGGGCTTTTTTGACCTTTTTTGAAAAGGAAAGTTTTAGAGAAGATGCTACAAATATAGGGGTGGTTTTAGGTTCACTTCTTGTTTGAATATGTGTTGATTACGAGTGTGCTGTTGTTGTTGTGGGTTTACCGTTTTCGACACACCACTTACCACAGACCGGTTTGCCGGTGATTTTCGGTGTGACTTGTTATGTTTCTGTATTTGATTATGGTATGGTGATGATGTTGTGATTTACACTTTTCTTTTCATGTTTTGTGTTTTAAGTTTCTGTTTTCAAAGTCTGAAAATAGCTGTCTCTTATTTGCCACTGATTGCGCTCCTGCTTTTCGGCACGGTTGTACCATGCTTCATTACTCTATCGTTCTTTCCGCTTTCTTGTCACACACGTTCGTGTTCGGTTTTGTCGTACTTGATTTGTTGTGTTGTACAGCGATTAATAAATAGGTATAAATAATGATCAACGATTATGTACATCGTAAGAAGCGTTTGCCTCACTGTTCACTGTGGGCTTACACAGCACTGCCATCGAAGTGCTGCTTGCGTTTGCTAGTTAGTTTGTGTACTTTTACATTCACTGCTTTCCACACATCCATTTCTCATTCTTCTTATGTTGCTTTCTACAATTTGCCTCTTCGCCTTCTTTCCTTTAATTTGCATCTATGAAGCTTTCTGTTTTATCTTTCGCTCGTTTTTAAATATGTATATATATAGGACTGTATATAATCTTCTTTTTTTCCTTACATTTTCCGCTCGTCTCATAAGACTTTCATTGCAGAGTGCGTTGTCCCGTATGGTTTAAACTGCAAGCGAGCAGTGCTTGCCAATTGTCGACTGGCGTGGACGCAGCTCGGTTCAAAGTGATGCAATGCAGCCTCAAAACGAAGTCAATACAGTCTGCATCCATGCATGAAATAACGTTCGAGCATTCCATTGATTCGTCGTGCTTGTTTCGTGGGCTCATTTAGCAGATTAGTGTTATCTTTCCGATTCGGACGACACGATTACCGTGCAGCGTGGCGGGAAGTGTTTATGTGCGAAGGAATTGCAAAGATGCCCCTTCCGAACCCAGCCGAGGGACCTAGTACTTCGAATAAATCGAAACATATCGCCCTCTTTGCTATCACGCGTTTTGCTCAGTTCTTAAGAAGCGAAGCTCTCGTTCCTATCCATGCTACTTAAACGTGGCCAAGTAAGTACCAAGGGACTATTTGCGCCATGCTTTAACACTGAAGCTGAAGACATCTAAGTTAAACGGTTCCACTAAAGGATAAAACAATTTGCGTAACAAAGTGCCTCAAACAGACTATACCAAACGGTGAGTGGTTCAATTTGTCTGTTTGAGGAATATGATCACTTTTGTTCAAGCAACTCCGATTGCTGCTCCGATTTCCCGTCGGGCGATCGCTACCATCTCCTTATCACTCATCAGTCGAGATTTTACCGTTTCGCTGTGTACCTTTTTACTATTTCTTTCCTTTTTTTTGCTGATTGAATGGGTACAACGCTATAACAACGGGTTTCTTCCTATCGCTTTTGCTACGCATCTGGTTTCTTTTGTACACAGCATTTACAACCACTCCCCGAAAGACAAAAAAAGTAAAATGGCACTAAAATACAAATGTTTTTCACCCCCTTTTTTGCTAGCAAAGCTTCTACTCCCGATCGTTATAGATCGTTTATAGATTAAAATAAAACATGTTCACTAAACAAACAGCCAATCGTGTGGACGCTGTACCGTACTACGGCAAGCAGATACGTGTGCTAGACGATCTAATTTCAGCTAAGTTTGGCCGAAAGCTGCGCAGTAAAAAGCTCTAGCAATAATTGTACACTACTTTATGATTTCAATATCTGTTTCCTTCTTCTGTCTGCAATGAAGTTTTCTAAACACATTATCATCTTCTGTTTTTTACTCACTCACTCACTCATTTGCCCGAATTCTACCGACGTATCGCACGAACGTTCTGCCAATTGTTAACTAATTTGTGTGTGTTTTTTTCTTTTACTTTTGTTTTAGTTGTAAAATTTAAGTTTTCTTGTAACAATTTTAACAGCCCATTTTGTTTGTTTGTTCATCTGCTTAAGTTTTGTTTGACCCAATGAAATGGCTAGCGATGGATAATGCGTTTTATGGTTTTGTTTTGTTCGATTTAAATGTGTTCATTTGTTTCTTTAACTCTGTAATTTCTAAATTGCAAGTACTTTTTTTTCTTTCCAAGTACTCTTTTTTTTGTTTTCTGTTTCTTGAGTTACACTTACAAACAGACATACAGTTTCGGGGTGTAGTTTTCAAGGGTGTACCTTCCAGCATTAATGTTTTTTAGACTCATACCATTTTCTTTTGCGTCGAAAGAACAACAATGACATTTCGTATGCATGTGTTGGGTGTGTTTTGGGATGTGATTTGTTTTGCAGTAAAAGTGTGTGAACATTTTTGTGTGTGAGATTTGTTGTGAGGTGACGTGTGCAACCGTGTGTGTATGTGTGTGTAGTGAAGTGTGTGTGTGTGTGTGTGTGTGATTTCTTGAGAGTGTATTTGTGTGTAGGTGAGTTGGTACTGTGAAAGCATTCGGGTGACATTGATAGCAGCAGTGGGAGCGATTTGGGGTTTGGTACTCCGGGCCATTTTTTTTCTTGTATGTATTGCATTCTACCTTGGCGTCTTAACCACACTAGACAGACAACATCTACATCGCATTTTGCTGATTGTACAACAACAATAAGCACCATTTGAGGTTTTGCTAGCTTACTGATCGAAAGCCATCCTCTGCAACATAGACACTCGCATACACACACACATACGGATACAGAATGGCGGACATGCGGCATGGGGAGTATGAATGATGGCGCCATGTGGTGTACTAAAACTGGAACCCGTTGGGAGGGATGAAATGACTAGGAAGGGGTGGTGGGGTTGGTGTGTTTTTTATCTGTTTTTTTTTTCGGGGAGATGGTGGAATAGCATCAATCCAGTTATCTTTGGCACTCACGTCAAGACCGGGTCCATTTCGGGTCTGAAGGCTCAGTAAATAGTGCGACATGGACGCTTGGTATCGATTTAGTACACATCCAGCTATTACACAGTTTGCAAAGCGCTGAGTTCAAAGCAAAAGTATCGGTCAGCTTAAAAAAGAAGGACGTGAGTAGTTATTTGACATCATTCCCTTGAAAATCGGTTTCCTTGACTTCAAGAGATGCCTCTGCTGTACTCTTTTTCGACCTTTTACTACGACTAAGATCGTGTTGTAAATGCAAGTCACCGCGTTGCGTTTTTTAATGCGTGTTTGTGTGGTTGATTACACCTACATTTTCGTAACCCTCCTGCAATGTCTCTCCGCGATGCCTTTTTTGTGGAATCGTACAAGACAACTGTTTGCTGCTCGAGCAAGAAACTGCTGGCTATGGTTTTCTGCTCCAGCAGTGGTAGTTGTAGTAGTAGTTGTTGGTATTAAGTAGTTTGGGTAGTAGTTTATGCTTGCATTATTATTGATCAACTTCAATTCATCGTTTCATCCCTGACGGCTAGAATATCTCTGAATTACCGCGAATAAAGAACGTTGTTTCTCTTTCTCCTTTCCCTTGCTGATTAGAATCTCCTTTTATCATTGTTCGATGCATTTGTGTGCATATATGTGAGTGTGAGTGCTTTTGATTTTCGTGTTTCGCTAGTAAATGCGAGCAGAAGGTTTCACTGAAGGGCAGCAGAGAAAAGAGAAAAGAAAGGATGAAGCGTTCGGAGGTGCGCTAGAGTCGCTACGCAAGCAAAACTAAAACATATTAGCAGCAAGATATTTTACAATCTAATAAACATAAAAAAATAACCTACAACCCTAAACGAGAACGGGGAACATATCTTATCATGCGAGCGTAATATTAGTCAGTTCGGGTAAGTCTAGCGTAGAAATTGCGGTGAGGGTTTGCGATAGCGGGCAAACAAATCGCATCTATTATTGTAACTGGCAGTGAACTGTTGTAACCTAAGCAGGATAACAAACTCTACAAGTATTGTTTAGCAAAGAAACAGATAGTGTGAACGAAACTGAAGCTGAACTACAGCAAGTATCCCTGACAGAGGAGTTGGCTGGAGCTGAGTGAAACGGACCATTTCAGTGCGTGGACTTGGTGGGTCGTCTGATTTGTCTTAAAGCTCAGTGCGGATTCTTCGAAATAATGTAAATGAAATAGTAAAATGATGAATAAAAAAGCATAGTAAAATTATGACCGTACGGGAAAGCTTAGTAGACCCAGCGTCCATTTTATAGCTGCTGTCAAACGGAATAAAATAGAACAAGCGCCTTGGGCAAGCGTGACAAAGGGAGTGTCAAAGCCTTGCAGAACAGCGTGCAGGTAATATGGTGGAAGCAGGCGTTGGTATTGGTGGTGATGATTGGTGGTGGTTGTGAAAAACGGACGTTTCAAAAAGGAGACAATCCAATTTTGGAAACGGAAGAAACGAAAACGTACGATATGCGAGATCGTCTTCACTTCAGCTTATCAGCGGTAAGGTCGATCCCTTTTTCTGGTACTTCAGAATTATCCGGATCGCTAGCCGGCAGGGAAAGCAAATGCTATGCTTCTAAAAATATTAATGCTGTTGGTTTCGGCTCTAGGTTTGATTTCTTTGCTTCCACTACTAGAAAGGTGATGTCGTTCTTGTCGCGCGCCGCAAAACACTCCGCTATCAGTCGAGCGACGTCCTGAAACGATCGCCAAAGGGAAAAAGAGGAAGTTTTGATTTAGTAATTCCAACGTTGGCTGGAAAGATGCTGAGACCTACCTGATGATGCATTCCCTCCACCTTATTCCCGTCAACCTCCAGGATCAGCTGGCCTACCTCCAGTCCACCGGCATCGTACGCTGCTCCATGTTCCTGTAAGACGGAGAGGGGAGAAGGTTTTGGGTTTAGAACAAGCTTTTTAACAACCACAGTATAAGGAGCTTTCACGTACGTGGATGTTGATGATGCGTGGCAGCGGATGTTTCGTATTTGCGCCGCCCTCGATGGCGATGCCGAGGATTGGCTTCGATTTTTTAACGGTTATATGAAGATTTCCTCTATGATCAGGTACTATATGTGGTGGTTGATCTTGATTCTGTTCCAGCGACGATCCGTTCTGGTCCAAAGGCAGCCGTTGCATTGACTGGATACGGTTGTAGGCGAATTTGGCAAAAGAAGGTTGGAATGGGAGGCGAGGAATAAAATTAAATTGAAACAATTATTACGAAAAAAAAACCACGAAAAGGACATATACAATTTTGTGCCAAAATTGCATCGATATGGATTATGGAGTACGATAAGCGGATGGACATGAGGTGTGGCAGGGTTTCTCTCCGAGCCAGAGAGTAACCAGCTCGAATAAATACACTTAAATGTTGTAAGAAGGTTATAAATATATGAAATGCTGTATAGAACAAACAATAATACTCCAGAACGTAATCATACGTTATCATTATGAATCGTGCTTTATATTTACTTGAGGAAATTAGATAATAAGAGTGAGATACTGTTGTTTAGTACATACAAATGTAATTACTAATAACAAAGAAGTTATTCAAACTTGACAAAAAAACAAGAATTAGTGTTATAGTATTTTTTCAAATTGTTGCTACTACGATGAAGCACTAGAAATGGTGTTCTTTAGTACGGGAATGCTACTATCAGTCACTACTTTAGTACGCAAACAAGCTCTAAAAGCTGAGTAGATGGACTTTGTGGGAAGTGTTATACTCGTTCTTCTACAGTTCTTTTAGGTATATGTGGTGAAATACCCTTGAAGCGCAATTATAATTGTATGAGTGTTTGTGTACTTTTAGAAGACAGTTGATTACGATTGCAATTTCTGCAATGTGTACGGTATTTAAATTTAATGTATAGTAATGCTACAGCTAAACGGTATGAAAGCACAATGTTTGTACTAATAATATGCTTGTTATACATTTTAGTAAAGCACTACTACAGGACTACTGTAAGCCGTATCTGGTAATTTGTGGCCTTTGTGTTGATGTCTGTCACTGGGCGTGTATGTGTGTATGTGTGTTTGTATGTATATTTGGTTTCTGTGTTAACTTGTAGTTTTCTTATTTCCATCGTCGATTTTTTCATAATAGCGTTATCAACAAATGCTGCTACCGAGGTCATTGCTTAGCGAGGGACTAGAGTTAGCGATCGAATGAGCAACGTTTCACATCCTAGCAGAACTGACAAACACGCACACACCGAAATACAGCCACACTAAAGACCTAATAGTAGCAACAGGAATAGAACTTTCTATCTGCCTCGGTGAACAACTGACACAGTTAATGCCTGTTCGGCAACGGGCAACATGAACGAAACATACACGAGTACAACAAAGTGCAAACATGATCGGTAGTTGTAGACTGCTGGGATAGCTACCCAGGGCTACGATTAACGTTTACGACTTCTATACTGGTGAGTGAAAGAAGAGTGTATGGTTGGGTGGAAAATAGTTTTCCATTCGCTTGGGTAACGTAGCATCGTTTTCGCAGCATTTACGCTACGAAGCGTTGGGAAGGCACGTACGTACGGAGGTCGGCACAATAACGGCACACAGTACAGCAAGACACACAGATCTATTTACCTGATGCCGTCTGACACCCGGATCGGTTCCTAACAGTGTTCCTGCGCCTGCTCCGTCCTCATCATTCAAATCAAAACTTCTAGACAACTTTATCGACAATTCCTGGAGCGGCGTGTGTGTTTGTTGTTGTTGTGTGTTTGGTTTAAACCGCCGGATGGCATTTGTTTGATTTGATTTATTATTTCAGGACAAAAGTTGGAAAGAAAGGAAAAAAGAAAAGAATTGCACAAAAATGAAAAACAACTGTTCGTGTACGGAGGTAAACAGTAAAACGCAACACAAAGCAGTGAGGGCTTTTTTCTTTAAAAAATGATATTTTTAGAACAAAAAAGCAATGAAAACTATAAATACAAAACTCTGCTCTCGGACAGCTGTAAAGCATAGGCAAACTAGAAGCATATAATGAACAACAAATGAACAAAGAACCAACAAACGACGATCCGAAACAAATGAACATTCAACCTGTCACATACAGAAACAAAAGCAGAGAGCAGAACATGAAATAAAAGATGAAAAACAAGGATAAACAAAATTAAATAAAAGCAAAACAGAAGAAACAACATTGTAACATAATGGTAAACAAATACAATCAAAACATATACTTGACAGTAACAAACGATAAGCAAACTACACTAATTTGCGATTGACTCATGGAGGGATTCAAGTTACGAGTCTTATGGCTATTAGTTTCAATACTGGTATATTTCTTTATTGATATATTTCTATTTATTAATATATTTCTTTATTGATTTGTTTTTTCATTCTCCAATGTCTAGAATAGTTCGTTTAGAAAAAAACCTCTTTGTGCTTTTCCTTCGTTAATTACTTCATACTCTACTGAACTAATGTTTCATGGTGTCAATGTTTTCTGTTGGTGTATTTGTACAGAATGTACACTATCAGCGGATTGATAGTATAAATACTTAGCAGTTTTATTTATTGGAATGTGATTAGTTTTCCTTTGCTTGGTTTCGTTTCAATCCTTGATACTATGAGAAAGGTGCCCCATGCTTGCAATGTAGTGCAGAAAAGAATACACTTGAATACAATGGTGGTAGCAAGTGAGAAAGTTGGCCATATTAGGTAATCGATTTGAAAGGGAAGTAAGAAGAAACCAAAAACAAAAGATATACGGTGTATAAATATAAAGATGGTGTTTTGGGATGACGATTTTGACTGACGGTTTCTCGTCATGAAAGTGTCCATTTATATAAATATAGATATTTTTTTTCTTATTACAGATTTCGCTTGAGATTGCTTCTGTGCGATTTGGTTGCAGCAAAATTCAATACAGTTTTTCAAACAATGCTACGCAGTGAAAGTAATTTGAAACAATGTACGAAACGCATGCAGTGTGCGATAAAAAAGAGAGAAAATCTACGCTCTAGCTAACTACACATCGAATTCGAGAGGCCACCTCATTCCTAATAATAAGGCGAATAAGTAAGTATAGAAATAGAACAAAAAAAAATTAAAGATTCAAATCAACTACAAAGTAGTATAATAGAGTTAAATCAAAGAATTAAATAATGCATAACATGTGGTAAGTGTTTCTTTATTACTTTTAAGAAAATTGTCGTAGAAAATACGAATACGAAAGTACGGCAAAACAACCGATAGGCAGATTCGTATAACAACATAGAAAACTGTCATACATACTTATAAAAATGGACACAATTCGTGCTTCGTAATACTGATTTATGAAGGTGCATCTAAGAAATGCAACCGTTAGAGGCGCAAATTAAACCCAAGATGAAACACACATAACAGTACAGAAGGGAGGTGAAAATGGTTGGATTTAGTTGTTGTGGTTTTGATTATTCAAACTTTTGAAATTGATAGTGCTTTTATTTCGATCATTGCAGTAATGACAGTTTAAACTGGTTAATGCGATAGTCAAATAATATAGAAACAATCAATTTTCCAATTCACTGAGTATTTAGAAACAAAATTATCGTGGAAAATAACAAGTGGGTAGTTAAGAGAATATGAAAGTGGAACAAAACATTATACATAACGAAAAGAGTGATACAATTGCAAGAGAAAGACAAACATTGACAAAAGACGAACAACTTTGATCGAAATAGAGCAACATTTGTGATTTTGAAGTGATTCAAAGAGGTAGAGAGAATCAATCAAAAATGGGACAATAAAAACAACAAAACAAAAGAACACAACCAGTTCTCAAAGAGGGGATCATACCCAGGAAAGAAAGAAAGAAAATCAACGCAAGAAATGTAACAGGAGATTTAGAAGTTTAAAGTATGTTAGAGGTTGCACTTACGAGAGGTCTTCCCCAGTACCAAGATTTGACTCGTTGCGTTAAACCACCTAAATGTGATCGTATTCCATCTAAGTAGCTTCCCTGTAAGTTGGCGGGCGAATTTATTAAAAATAAAGCATGTCCATACCATGAGGCTACCACAGAACGGATGTGACCGGCGACAAATGGCGAAACGGACGGCGAAAGTGCACTTTGTTTGTTTTGATTAAGATTCCCTTTTTGTAAACTGATATCACCTAATCAATCAATCAATCTTGTTTTTTTTTTTATAAAGATATGTTGTGTTGAACGACAATCAAATGAATGATAAGTCTACAAGATTCTTACGTACTAATCGG
The DNA here is from genome assembly GCA_000349065.1 of Anopheles quadriannulatus. Classification (NCBI taxonomy): domain Eukaryota; kingdom Metazoa; phylum Arthropoda; class Insecta; order Diptera; family Culicidae; genus Anopheles; species Anopheles quadriannulatus. The sequence continues at coordinate 974,569 of KB668099.1, read as the reverse complement.
TTCTATCGAAGAAATGTAAAGAAAGTATCCGTGGAAATGAGAATTACTATAGATTTTGAGCTAATTATTGGTAAAAAAGACTATCATACCTTAACAGTGTAATAATACTAGGTTATAAATTTAGAAACGGTCTAGCTGATGTATACATATTGCGTCTGGATTCTTACACCACGAGCCTATGTTGTGGTCGCTAATTACTTAACGTACTTCAACGTTAAGAAAGGCCTAATTAATAAAAGTGTTCAAATTTTGACGAGAAAGGTAACTATGGTTTCGATCTACAACGTATGAACTCTCTAAATATGTCTCGGATGTATAAAGGAAAAGGTACGCTGAGTTTGGATTCATATTAACAACACATTTGAATGATGAGAGGTATATATAGAGAGAGAAAGAAGATGGCACCAATACACAACGTAAAACGGCAAACGGAAAATGATGTGGAGGGACGAAACTTACCTGATCCTATGCGGGTGCATTGCAGGATGAAATAGAAGTTAATAATTACATTGCACAAGTTTAGATCGTTCGATCCACACTTACCGAGTCGTAATCTGCCCTAGATAGCTGAGTCTCGCTTCCTCTCCTGGGTCGTGTAGGATCATTGTAGTCCTGCTCGGTTGTAAGCAAGCGGTCACCGGTACACCAAAGCGTACAAGAAGAGAAACACAAAAGAAAAGACATCGTTTTATTAGTAAACTGGTGAACAATGTTCCAATACGGTCATTTATACTGCAAGAGACACACCGTCCCGGCAGTGTGAGAAGCGCATGAGTGATAAAGACAACGAAAAAAAAAAGAAACCCGTGTAGACAATAACTCAACAAGTGATGTGAAAATTGATTGTGAAGGCGACATATTTGGATCACAGACTTTGCAAAACAAAACGATTTGCCGAAAAGAGAGACAGAGAGAGAGATAGAAAGAGAGAAATACATAGATAAGAAAAGGGTGTCGTGACGTGTCATGTCGGGTGTCAGCAATAATTCACAGACATCGCCGATCAGATGAATAAACGGGAGGTACGGCAAGGGACGATAACGATGGCGAGAAATGGCTAGTGTATGGGCTAGTGTTGTTTCTATTGGTGTGTTGTTGGCGTGTTGTTCATTGGTTTACGTTTCGGCTGGATGTTTTGTTGTAGAGATTTTTGTTATTTGTTCGATAAATTGTTAGCTACAGACACACTTAGAGTCGCTACACTAGAGTTATAATAATTTGATTAGATCATTTAGAGAGCGTTTCTATAAACTAGTACTGGTACGGGAGGAAAGTAAGGTATAACGTATAGCTCTGACGTCATTGGTGAGCTATAAAACAGGGACACTGAGAGCTCTGGGAGTGTGTTTTTGTGTGCGTGAAGATAATCGATACATGTTAAATAGTAGACTTGTATAACATAATTTAGAATAGTTTGCAAATTGTTGTAAGTTTTGAGACCACATTAGAAAATTAAATTACTTGATTGAAAAAGACTAGAAAGTAAAAGAAAATAATGAAAAGTTTATAAATGAGGCAAAAATTAGGCCGAAGAATAGAGAGAAAAACTAACAATATGGAAAAATCAGTTCCTACCCTTCCCTGACAGAGTGCATAACGAAATTCAGATGGAACGCAAACAAAACCGAAAAAGGGTTAACTAAAACGAGTAGTTAAACGAAAGAGAGAGAAAGATAGAGAGAAAACGAGAAAAAAGAAGAACAAATGCAATTAAAAGAACAACACAATCACCTTATTCTTCAACTGTTTAACGACGTCGCTAGACGAGGAGGATATTTTGTGGCGGTTCAGATGATGCAGGCCACCGAGGGCCGCCGACGGGCCGCCGGCAAAGTTCAGCCGGTTGGGCGTGACCGTGAGAGGATTATGCGGAATGTCGGCCAACGATGCGTTCAAGTGACGGGACGAGGCGTGATGGTGTAGGATCGGTCCTGCCGACATCGGCCGGTACGGTAGCGGCGCGGGCGGGCTGTATGCAAGAACCCCGCAAAAACCCCGTGTCATACCCCCCAAGAGATATCGGAATGAGCCCCATCCCATCCCCCACCACCCGGCCCAGGACATTTGCATTTCAATGTGTCCGAGTGTGGGTTTCCGAAATGAAAAGAAACACGCGTGTGTTTGGAGTTGAAAATGAGGGGGGGAAATAGAGAGAAAAAAAAAGAAAACAGTAGTATCACAAACACACACGCACACCCATACCCGCACGCCATTGAAACACATAAGTTGAGGGAATGAAGGGAAAAAGAGAAAAAAAAAAGAAAGAAAGAAGAACACGCGTTAAGTTACTGCGGATATGCTGGAACCCCCCCACACCATCATCACCACCACCGCCGCAATGGTTCCATTTCAAAATCGTGATCGTGTGTGTACCGATTGCGAATGTCCGGCATCGTCGATGCCAATCCGAGGCCAGAGTCTTCTGCGGGACTGCGACCGGTCGCTTCTATTACTTCCAGATCCGTTTCAGACACCTGGAAAAGTGGGGCGATTGGATGGAAAGGATGGGGACATTCGTTCACTTAAGTAGTTACGTACGTACGCGAGGACGCGTTAAAGTGTTGGCTCTGTTTTTTTTTCAATGCAAATACTATTACCCGTCCACCCCGTTCTGTTGGAGGTGGACGTTCGGTTATGAGGATAGCAAAGATGTCTAGCACTACTACTTGGTACAGGCTACGAGCGGCAGGCGCGCAAGTGTATCTTAACTGTGTACTAACGAGCGAGCGAGCGAGCGAGCAAGAGATATGTATATAGAGAGAAGAAGAGAGATTGTGTACATGTGTGTATGAGTGTGAGTCTACGCTAGAATTAAAAGTGACTGTTTTCATTCTAGGATTGGCGAGAGATAAATAAACAAGAGAACCTTCAAACTGCAAACTGACAGCTACTTCTAGATAGCTAGTAGAAGTGGAATGAAAAGAAAAAAAGGCATACTAGTAAACAAGAGCAGCTAACTACGAGAGGTTTTTTTCAAGAAAGGAACAAGCAAGAGGCGTAAGAAATATGGTACAATATGGAGGGCAAATCTATGGCTTTTAAGAAAAAGAAAAAAAATCATCCACTAATTGCTACGGCGATCTAAGACTGTGTCGCAGAGGTGGAGTGTGTGCGTCAGAACAGGCCTGTTCTGATAAAGGTGTTAGAGGAGTAAAATTATACGGAGAAAATAGTACTAAGGGAAATTATGAGCTAAGTGTTGAGGGACGATACCACAAGTGGGACGATTCTACTGTGTTAACCGTCATGTGTACGACCGCCTACCTGGGTATGTTTTGCATCTTTATTCCAAAATAACTTTGGATTAAGAAGTTGTATCGACTTCAAATTTTAAAAATGACACAGAAAAGACGTTTTATAACCATGTGCAAACAATAAAAAAATATCAAAAATGTTTAATTTTTTTAAAAATTATTTAAGTTTATATACCCTTCACAAGTACAACCGGCTACCCGGGTACTCCATACATTTTGTATGGAAGAATGATGTTTTTCGTGGTTAAAAGCGTATATCTTTAGCATTTAGCACTTGTTAGATTTGAATGAAAACTGTCTTATAGGTTCATAATAATGTTTTATAACATATTGTAGTAAAATTAGATTTTTAAAAATTCAATCAATATTTTTTTCAATAAAAATATGCTGTAACTCCGACACCCCAACCGGCCTTACTGCCTTGCCTTGCTATATTTTGAGTGGATGCTTATGTCTTTTTCTTTTCTTTTTAATGTTGTATTGCAGTTAAATTTTATTGCTTGTTGGGTAACAATATATTGAAAATAACACTGAAATCATCTTGTTTAAAAATATACCAACCACTACAAGCAAACGAAATAGAATTCGCTGGCTGAAAGTTAACACACACATTCATGCTTTTGTTATAATGTTACTGCCGAATAGTGCTGGGCGTTTTGGAGCGCACCAATGGCTCCGAAGCTGGCTCCGCACACACGGCTCCGGAGCCGGTTCCGCACCAACGGCTCCGGAGCCGGCTCCGCATCAACAGCCCCGGAACCGGCGGCGAATCAACGGCTCCGGACCAACGGTTCTGGACTAACGTTTCAATAGAGACGGCATTGTATGATAGCGTAAAAAACGAATCTATCTTCTCGCAAGTGTAGAAGCTAACACCGGATGTGATTGTGTGATTGTTGAGCAATGTTCAAAACTTCGATTTTTCATTTATAGATTCTTTTCAACATTATTTACTCAGCTATTTATGGATCTTCCCGATTGAAACTTTATTGAAAAGGATTTTTTGGTGCAATCTGTTAAAACCGGCTCCGTTGGTACGACGCTGGAGTGGAGTCAGCTTCGGAGCCGTGGGTGCGGAGCCGAAATTGTCTGGAACCGGTCGGAGTCGGTTTTTTTTTAAACATGATAAGCATATTTTATAAATCGTTAGCATATATTTTCATTCAAATCTAACAAATGTTTCAAAATATATACGCTTTTAACCACGAAAAATATCATTCTTCCATACAAAATGTATGGCCTACCCGGGTAGGCGGTTGTACGGTTACGTAAAGTTTTTTGGTCGTACACAAGACGGTTAAAGGGGAGCATTAGTTTCGAGACAATAAATGATCTGAAGTCGTATAAGATTTAGAAGAAAGTAAAAATCAAAATTGTGAATGATTTTTAAAGAGTTCTCCCAAATAAATTCATATTAGAAAAACTGAGATAGTAGCGTTCTCTATCGGCGAGTAGCGTAAACCTCAATATGAAATATTTCACCGATTTGTTTGATTTTGTCGTACGTCTTTTTTCCAGAAAAACATCAGATTTAATAGAAAATATTTCAAAAGAATTCACGAGATCCAAAACCACGATATGACGTTCATTAAATGTTAGCTATACTCTTGAAGATATACAACAACCGTCCATAAATAGAAAGCCATACGATTGTTGGCCGATCGTTCAATTATCAAAATTTTCCGTGACTCACACAATGGCCCAGGGCATTGCACCAAACAAAACTGTTCTGGTCATTTTGCCATGTCAATAAACTTCTGAGCGATCGAAACATCTAAATACCGCTCAGTTTAATTTAACTTTTAATGTATTCTCAGACGCACAACATGTTTGATTTCACATACACATCTCACACACCCAAGCAGGCCCAGCTCGTCCGCGTCGCGTCAATATTATCAAGAAAACATTATCAAAAAATCAACCACCCCGAACGGTGTCATCAGCCCACGGTCCACGGCGCATCGGGAACAAACACGCAGCCGCCCATTCTGTGCGCCCATCACTGTTGGATGTTGTTTTTTCCCTTCTCGATTGGCCACTGGGACGCGCCATTTGCTTTGTTTCGTTGCGGCCCGTAGAATGCGATAAGCGATCGGTGTTGTTGTTGTTTTTGGGATGGATGCATCATCTACCGCCGCCCGACCTACCCATAAGCGGCCGGTGATAAGTACAACTTGTTCGAGCATGTGCATGTGCATCCGGAAGGGATGCGGTGTCGAGCCCCGAAACATGGTTGGTACTGGCGCCACATGACGGTGGCCGCCGGTACCGCCTGCCAGTCCGAGCGAGAGATTACAAGTAATCCTTCCATAAATAATCGCTCAGCAAATAAAGCGCGATGCGCGCTGCGTCGGGACCCGGGTGCAACACGTTGCCCGTGGGTGGTGTAATTTATGGTACAGGACCGCGCCTTCGGCTGTTTGAATATTGATGAGCATTATCGGACGGCGTGTCGGTGGCGTGAGTGTGTGTGAGGGGTGGGTTTTTATGTTCATATTGAGATTTAAATTGAAAGAAAGTATGTGACGCATAAAGTTGCATTCGGTGTACTCAAGAGCTATTCAGTGGCATGATTTATATCAGTTTACATAAAACCTATTAAATATATATACAAATACATAAAGAGCCTATAGTATGTATAGAATGTGTACAACATTTGATAGACCGTTGAATTATTGAATTAAATTTGATCTACCAAAAAACAATTCCAACATCACAAAGAAAAGACGTGAATTGCACCAAATTCTAGCGCCGCCATTTTCTTCTATACAATTCACCCGTTCCAGTATTACACGCTGCTTCAGGGGCGATAAAAAACTACCACAAAAAAACTTTTTTTTTCAAAGAAGAGGGGAAACGAACCTCTCCAAAAGCAAACGGCGCCTTCTCATTCGACGAAACTTTCTCCCAATCCACGTCGAGAGAATGCATGTTTTTTCCCTTTGTTTACCTTTTTGTTAGAAAAAAGGGGAACTGCTGGCTGCGGTAGATTTTTTATGTTTACGCTTACGCAATCGGGCCAATGCGTGCGCGTTTACGTTTCCAGGGAGTACATAAAGCCTGAAAAAATGCTCAACTTCTCCTCCTTGACTACACGCAACAGCACGCAACAGCAGCAGCATCAGTCGGGCATGCTTCCAGGCAACGATTCAAACTCACGGCAACGAGCACCGCTTGCTATGTATAAAAGTAAAAAAAGAACTGCTTCTCCGACCCTTCTCCATCCCGATAGCAGCTCGCACGTGGAAAGGGGCGCCGTACACACACTCACACACCGTAGCACCAAAACACTGGAAGGATAATGTGCGACCATAAATAAATGTAGATGGTTGGTAGTGTTGGGGTGTGTATTTTTTTCTTCTGTGGCTTCGTTCCATCCATCCATTTCGTTCTGTTCTGCGCTACTCCCTTCCAGAACCGACGCACGGCTGCGAGTGCGTACAGATGTCCCCTTTTTCGGATGGCGATTGAAGCGCTCACACGAAGGGCAGCTGTAGGGGAAGCAAGGGGCAACCGTTTCTCCCGTCCGTGTGCGATAAAGTACGTGTGCGTGTGTTTTTTTGTGCTTGGTTTTGTTCGTTCATTTCCTCTTTTTTCGTACTCTCGTCGCTTATTTATTCCGCCTCCTTCCCGAACGCGCCATTGCGTGCGCCTGTGTCTATTCTATCCCCCGTTGGCTCGCCGTACTCCAGTTTGTTTGTGGCGAGAGAGATTGCGCGCGAGAGAAAGCGAGAGAGCGCAACCGATAATGGCGGCCGCCAGCGAGGTGCGCCGCCATGAGGGGGAGCTTTTTTTTCTCGTAACAACCTCCCTCCCAACGCAACCAAACAAAAATAGCAAATGGCGCCATTCGGCAAACAGTGCGGACTCCATCATAAAATTGAGGGGAGCCTAGAATTTTCGCACGGGAAAGGGAAGTTCCTTTTCGTGAGTTTTTTTTTCGTATCTTTTTCTTTTTCATTGATTGGATTATTTTATGTCGAGTTTTAGCTTGGGTTTTCCTATGCTTTGTATGTTTATATTGTTGGCGTTATTTATGCCGCGTAAATGAAATAAATAATGCATCACCATGGCGACAGGAATAGAGAGTGGAAACGTGTTATGAAGGAAGCACATGGTTTTGGACCAGAATACGAATATATGTTATAATTTTATGTTGTCCACTGATAATTATTAAATTGAATCATTTCAAGGTATTGTTTAAGATTGTTGGTTAAAAAAATCGGTGATAATAGTCGTTGATCCAGGGGTTAGTTTAAATGTTAATAATAAAATAGTTTAGTAAAATGTCGAAGCACAAATATACAAGCCAATTATATATAAATAAATAAATAAATAAATAAAAATATATTTTTATTTTTTTTTCTTTCCTTTTAAACACAAATCTTACATTATCACATAAAATTACACTTGATTCTAGCATTAAATTCTACCTACAGCCAAAGAAAACTGCTCTGTTCCCCATGCCTTCGGTTATTCGCCCAGCCTAACAATGGGGGAGGAAAAAAACCGCTTCCATACGGGTCGTTTACTCCGTCGACGACTATCCCCAGAATTTTGCTGATTGCTCCGGCTTGGTTAGACGATTTCCTTTCTGGATTTTCTCTGCTTCTTTTGCTACCACTAGCGGGGTATGAGTTTTCCCTTGACGCAAGTGTGCAATGTGCGAAGAAAATAAAAAGCCCCGAGGGAGTATTCTGTGGCGGCGGTTACGAGTGGCGAGGAAAATGTCTATCCACTCTTCTTTACACGGATACAGCACACAAAAACAAGGAAGAAAAAGGCGCACTGGGTGGTTAGTGGGATGGGGGCGCACTCTGATGCTGTTTTTTTTTGTTTCGTGCAGCCAAAATATTCTCTCCATTTTTCCGTTGATCATAGCGATATGTATTAAAGCACGTGTGTTAGTGTATGTGAAAGTTGTTTACTTTCATTTCCCATTTCTTTGACTATTTCCCCATTCTTCTTTGCTTCCGAACGCTCCGCTGCAGTGCGTTATCTGCGTTTGTTTAATCGGGTTTGATTACAGTGAAATGAAGCTGACCGTCCAGGAATTGGGAAGGGCCTAATAGCCAACATCACCGCGAGGGTGAAATTATGAGTGTAAATAATCCACACATCTCCCACAAACACACACTCACGCGTGTTTCTTATCGAAAACCATCATCATCGTCAACATCATCATGAGAAAAAAAGCATCAGTTTCGTACGGGAAAGTACGTAAAATCGTGCCCCATCACGACAGCTACGGGACTCACAAATGCCGGCCACTTTAAAAACCGGGATTGTAGTGCTGCCACACAAGTGTGTTGTTTTTACACGCTGACAAAATATATTTATTTTCATTAATTTGTCTCTCGCCGGGCTCGCTGGGCGCGGCAAAGCCCGTAATGCGCCTCCTAAAAACCATCCGGGTGTCCAGGGCGGTGTCGTTAAAGTGCATTTTAAAAGCAATTAAAGCCCAGTAGCCGCCGGCGCACTTTTGCGTAGAGCAGCTGGGTCCGAACAATAATAAGCGGACCTTAGCGACACAGACACACACACACATACGCGGTCGGGCGGGCACCCGGGCCCGGTGGACGTACGCGTCACACGTTGGTTTTTTTTTCGGGCGAGACTTACACGGCGAACGAAATGAGCAATCGCTTTAGCAAATAATTATGTCTTTAGTAACCGCGAGCATTTGCATGAGGCTGATTATGATAATAATGATCGTAAACATTCCTAAAAGTGAATGATGTTGTTTATGACGAAATTGGTTTAATGATTATTTATTAAGTGTGTCCGGTAATTGCTGTTAGCATCGAATTTCATTTCGATCCATAGAAAAGATGTCTTTATAAGTGTTTTAAATTATTTTATTTCATTTTTTTTTAACTGACGCATTTCATCATGTCTAATCGACAAACTTATACAGGTATTCCCCAATCTAAGAATATTAGCGTAAGTTGAAATTCGAGGTTTTCAGTCAAATTTTAGTTAAGTTTTGTGTAATTTTGCTTGAAGTGGTAGGATTTTTCTACTAAATTAGTTATTTGATCTGATTTCAACTGAAGATTACAATTTTTTACCTTTAAAATGATTTTTAAAATTCGAAGAAAAGAGAATTTATATTGAATTTTTCATATGATACGTGAAATCAGTACAATTTGCTCAAAGAACTGTCAAATTAAGAAAAAAGCGTACAGCAAAATCGCGTATATCGAGCAAGGAGTATATCGGGGAATATTTGTATTTAATTAACGGAGCACATATACCCAACTCAAACATTGAATATGATGCATTCATTATTAAATTTAAAAAAAATAAACATGAAGTATTAAATTTGACCTACAAAACGGCGCAAGCAAGGCGATTTTTCGTTTAATTGTCATCTTTTTATAAACATATCTCGTAGACAAATAGACCATTTTCATACCAACATTCTCATACCGAAAGTAAAGTGCCATATAGACATATAGAGGCGAATAGAACAAAAAAATATAATAAATACATATCTTAGCATTAATTTTTTGCATTTTGATTTTTGAAACTCGTTGAAACTGGAAATTCATGTCACTTTGGTTAACTTGTGATTGAGTATGTAACGAAATTATAAATCAAATAAAGACTCTGATAAATTAGATGTTCAATCGATTGACTAATGCCACTAATGTCTTGTACTTACAGTGTATTAAGGATTTTTTAAATATTTGATCGTTAATTATTAATATGGTGAACATTTTCATTATTTTATTATGATATAGTTATTTTTGCTTTTTAACGTTATAGAAAGCATTGATAGTATGGTTTGCGTCTTCGTTAAAACAATCTGATAATATTGCACGCGTAAAATGAAAGAAAGCGATGAAATTCTTTATTCTTATAAAAATTTCATGTTAAGCTTTCATTAATACTTAATTGTGTAAAGAAACACGATACAGAAAAATATACATTATTTCCTTGCAAAATACTTCAAGAAGAAAAGAAAAACTTTATTCATTTTTCATATTACTTATTTCATATGACAGGAAAAAGGATACGTATCAATAGCTGCCAAATAGCAGATAAATGAATAAAGCAATATTAATGTATCAAAATAACAATGCAATTAAGCTAATATTTAGTGCAGCAATGCTTCTAGTTGAAAACATGCTGCTTTATTGTTTTGCAATAAAACAATCATCAATATTCACTTAAAATTCATCCAACGCATTTGCCGCTTTCTAGACGCTTAATGCTTCATAAAGTACGTAACTCGTTCCTCGAGCTGCTTACGAAATCGAACCGGCTAAACCACCGAAACGGAGAAAGTTGCCACCTTGCCAATAGAGGGAAGAACTGCAGAGTCCACCCAAACCCTCAACCACCCAAAACCATGGTAAGTGATTAGGAGGTGGCGTACGCAGAAAGGTGAAAAACGGGAACAGGGTTAGTGCACACAAACACGGACGAAACAAAACCAAAAAAAAAGCATACACCCTGAATCAGTATCACGGTAGCACCAAGTGCACCCCTTTGCCCCATATGTTGTCTTGCTAGACGCACTTTCGATTTCAAATACACACACATACTTTTCCACGGAAGACAAAAATCAATTTTCCTTCTTGTGACCTTCCCTGGGCAAGACATGCTTCTTGGGTCGTTCCCCGTTCACGCCGAATCGTTCCCCCGTGCTCAGTCTGTCTCGCTTCACTTCCGAAACTTTACCTCTGGAAAAGCCCTACCCAGGCCCTGCCCGACCCAAGGACGGTTACTATGGACACGGAAGCGAGAGATAGAAATAGATCAACGTAGGGCATGAGACAGAGAGAATGAGAGCGAGCGGCAGAGCTCAGCAACTTACGAGCAGGCGTGAAAGAGAGCGCGTTGGAATAGGGAAGAGGAAAAAAAAGGTTCTGTTTTCTTCTGTTTCACCCTCACGCAGTGCGTTGTAGCTACCCCTAGGGATGCATGGGATGGTTGGTAGTACTGGCAGGTCCCAAAAAATCTCAGATCAGTTTTTAAATCGCCAGTGTGCAGTGTGGTAGTCCTTCTGGAAAGCCTGCTGGTCCCGCACGGAGTTTTGTCAAGTCGTATGCGTATGTGTTTTGTATGAGTTCGAGTGTACGTACGCGGAACGTTTTCGGAGCAGAGCAGCAACACATTGCAGGCCCAAAGACCCGATTGTTACGAAAGTGTTCAGTTGTAGGAGTCGTTTGAAGACGGTGAAACGTTACACTGTTGTGCTTGTGATTGAAATATGCTACAAATCGAATCGAAGAAAGATTGTGTTTAACAAAGTCAAACATCTTCCTGGAATGTTTAAGTGATTTGCAAAGTGTTGTAAAAAAAAAAGAAACTGAAAGTGAAGAGAAACAAAAACGAGAGACACAATTTCGTCACGGACCCGTCCCCGTCTCAGTGATGCTGTAGTCGGCCTGTGGTCAGCAGCAGGACATTGTCGAACCTTTTGGTCTACATTTTCTTCGCCACATTTGCATCGTGCAACCATCCAGGTAAGAATGTCACACATAGAAACCCAATCGGTTGGAGGTCGAATCTCACTTTTACAACACAAACTCATGCCGGCACAAACGTACGAGCCCGAAAGATGATTGACCTACTTCCACGCCCCCCCGTCCCTGCATCCTTTGGCATTCGAAGGACAACTCTTTTGTCCTTAAGATTTTACAGCGCAACATTGGGCCCCCGCAGTACGGTGGGATGGTGCAATAAGGAATTGGCAAACTTTATGATGGCTTCCAAAACTTTGACTTTTCAAAGCTTTCCTTTCCATTGGCACTCTCCTGTTGTTGGTAGGTAGGTGACTCAGGGACATCGTCGAGTCTACCCGTTCGTACATGGTCTGAGAAAGTACCCTCGGTACTTCGGGTGAGGCGTATACAAATCGGGGGCGGTTCTTTGGCCAACCGAACGGAGTGGGAAAGTCAAATTCGGGGGTCAGCTTTCATTTCGGGGTCTCGTTGCTTTCGGCCAGAGGGTACGGCTGTAAAATCGATTCAAATTCAGAGAGGGAAAAAGGGGAAGCTTGTAAAAAAATAAAACTTAAAAATAACACATCTCCAGCATCCCATGGTGATTTTGGGAACGGGGACTTGTGCTTGGGACGGTTGCAATGCTTGCGAGGGAAAGTGCATTGTTGTCACAATTGTTGCCATCGACCTTACCCTTTACACCGAAACGGGGCGCACCATTTGGGGCGATGGCAAAAGGGTCGCAAAGGTTCGCTCTTCGTTCTTGCTACGATCGTAAAGTCGAATGTTTATTTACGAGCCGTGAGGAAAGTGTTTAGATTTTTCGGGATATTTGTGACGTGGGTGACGCATAGAATGGGAAACAATCGCTTCCTCTACGCGTACTTTCAAAGAACGAAAGGGCACATGTGGAAATGGCTGGAACAGGGAAATGAAATGGCCGTTTGTTGCATTGTAAAAACCGACAAAAACGGGGTAGAACCCAAAGTTGTATAGGGTGTAATCGAAATTTTAATGGTAAAAACAGACGATAATGTTTAGGAATTATTATAACTGCAAAGCCTCACAATGCTTCAAGCTAACAAAATGTTCACTTTTGTTGAAAATATGTAATATGTATAAAATAATTGATTTCATTTCAATGGAATATCATGAGAATATTCCTAGAATACAGTAAATTAATTCCATTTTTCCTTGAAGTATACACTCATTATGTGATGCTTCTCGGCGACGGTACATAATGAAATGGCTCTCCCAAAAATATAACGACAAACAATAGCGTTTTGTGGAAAAGCATGAGGCAAAAAAAAGCCAAAACCCAAAGCCAAAGAAATATTCTGGATTACGAGAACCCTCCCAAATAAACAGAAAAGAGAAGAAGGAAGAAAAAAACGAACACACAAACCTTCTTCTGTCGCAACACACAAAACGCAACTTTCCTGCCATGCCGGGTGGGTTATCGATTTTCCCCACTGCTTTTTCCCCCAAACCCACCAACCAAGCATTGAGCATTGTGAGAGGAGACGAAAAAAACGACAAGAAAAAAAGGAATAAAAGATTTCGCAAAAACCCTCCATGACAAAGGTCGAACGTACGCATTTTCCACCCCAACGAAGCAGAAGGTAAAAGGGGGGAGGGTGGTGTAGGAGAAGAAGAAAGAAGAAAAACTCCTTCACGCTAGAGGGGACAAACAAAGCCGGCAAAATGGGAAAAATGCTGCTCGGTTGTTGTGTTTTGGTTTCGGTTTCCATTTCAAGGGAAATCGTTCGTCGCTAATGGAAGAAGAGAAGAGAAGAAGTAGCCCCCAAAAAACCCTCTACTCTCGTACTAAACGAGCACAGATACATTCTTGCAAGCAACACACACATACTCAAACACTGGAAGAAGCCGAAAAATAGTAAAACACACAGCGCGTTCAATTATCGTTTTACGGGATGGAATAGGGGGGAGGCTTGTGGGAGAGATCGTTCCCAAATGCAGGGAAATAAAAAGCTGCGATGAAAATAAAAATAATCACCCACACACATACACGCGCATGAGTGTGAGCAGCAGCAAATTTTGCCCCCTTTTTTGTCTTCTCGGGACATTTAATTTGGCTGTGGGGAGGACTTCTCACCCTCGCAAACACATATACTTTTCACCGACCCTCTATCTCTATGTGTGTGTGCGTGTTTATATACCGAGGGTGTAGCAACAAAAAACCCCGTGTGGCATCGGTGTATGAGTGAATCGCACTCGCGAAGGGAGAAAGTGAAACACACAACCATCCATTACGGTTACTAAAGGGCTTGCCTACTCACACATATACGCAAACCGTTTTAAGGGGAGGATAAAACGAAAAAAACATGAACACATCATGCCATGTTTTACTGAAGGTTTTGTTTCTTTTCTCTTTTCCCCCTTTTTTGCAGAATGCAGAACTTTGACTCCGTAATGGCGATGGCGGCAGCAACACAACAACAGTCACAGCAGCAGCAGCAAACGGCAGATCAACAGCAGCAAACGGCAACGCCGAACGGTTGGTTCGATTTAACGATCAAATCCGAACCACTCGACTACCATCCGCATCATCATCATCCGCTGCAGCAGCATCACCATCATCACCTACACCATCATCGCCCGGGCGGGGTGCAGCAGGACACGACGACGCACCTCGCGAGCGATTCACACTCCAACCCAACCTCCCCGCAGAGCGTGGACAGTATGGATTCGCTCAGCGGCAAGAGTGGATTTTTTGAGGCAAAAGGAGCGAACAGTCTCATGTCGGGCGGCTACAACCCGCTCGGCTTTAATCCACTCACACCGCCTGGCTATTCGGGGCTGCTGATTCCACCACCGCCGGCACAGCTCGCCGCTCAGCAGCAGCAGCAGCAGCACCAACAGCACCAGCAACGGCTAGCAACACCCAACCGAATGTACGGCAATGGCACGGGCAAGGTTGAGCTGCCAACTTCCCTAACGCCGACCCACACCCCACCGATGGACGTGACGCCACCAAAGTCCCCCAAGGAGTCGCTCGAAACACCGACCAAAGAGGAGGACGCCGGCTCGGACTGTGAGGACGGCTCGTACGATGGCAGCGAGGACGAGGACGGAATCCGCAAGCCGAAAGTGAACTCGCACGGTCAGGTGAAGAAGTTCCGCTGCAAGCAGTGCGAGTTTGTCGCGGTAACGAAGCTCAGCTTCTGGGAGCATACGCGCAGCCACATCAAGCCGGAAAAGATGCTCACCTGCCCGAAGTGTCCGTTCGTGACGGAGTACAAGCACCATCTCGAGTACCATCTGCGGAACCACCAGCGCTCCAAGCCGTTCCAGTGCCCGAAGTGTAGCTACAGCTGCGTCAACAAATCGATGCTGAACTCGCACATGAAGTCGCACTCGAACGTGTTCCAGTACCGGTGTGCGGATTGTAACTACGCCACCAAGTACTGCCACTCGCTCAAGCTGCATCTGCGCAAGTACGCGCACAAGCCGGACGTGGTGCTGAACCTGGACGGTACACCGAACCCGCTACCGATCATCGATGTGTACGGGACGCGTCGTGGACCGAAAGCGAAACCGCAGAAGAACGCCGATAAACATCTGCTCAAGCAAGAACAGGCTCAGCAGCAGCAGCAGGAGCAGCAATCGCAATCACTCAAACAGCAAGAATTGACCAACTCCGGAGATCAATCGCCCGCCCCACTAACGCCACTAAGTCAGCAGGGCATGGCAACGGCACCGACGACTCCGTTCACCCCTCCCGGAAGTGGCCAAACGAATGGGCTGATGCGCAACCTCTTCCCACACCAGCTCTTCCCGAACCCGCTCGCGCACATGTTCAAGAGTGCGGCGGCCAACGGCAGTCTGCCACTGTTCCCGTACCTGAACCTCAACTTCCAGATGTTTGCCGACCAGCAGGCCGGTTTGCAGCAGCAGCAGCAGCAACTCTCGCCCCGCACCTTCCAACAGAACCTTATGAACCAGCTGGCGGGCGAAAAGCTGAACGGCAGTGCAACGAGCAGCGGCTCCGACCAGGACAACGATCTTTCGGTGCGGACCAGCTCCAGCGGCTCCACACTGGGCGAGGAGCTGCTAAAGCACATTACGGCGGCGGCAGCTGACAGTTCGGCTGCGGTGGGACGCAATGCGCTCCCCCAGGAGGACAGTGAGTCGGAGACGACCCAGGCTGCACCGCTGCAGGCATCATTCGATGAGTTCCCGGCATCGGTATCGTCCAATCCGCGGACACCTTCGACCACCGGTAAGGGTGAGCGGAGTCGCCGTAAAGGACGTGCCTTTAAGCTGGAGCGGCTTACAGAACCGGCCACTTCGTCGGGTGGCTCAAACGAAATGGACACACACTACGAGAACGGTGAGGAATCGACGGTCAGTACACCGGTGACAGTAGCTGTCGCTCGTGAATCCCCTGCGCCCCCCAAGGAACGTTCGCTCGAGTGCAAGTACTGCGACATTGCGTTCCGGGACGATGTGCTGTACACGATCCACATGGGCTATCACGGGTACGACGACGTGTTCAAGTGCAACATGTGCGGCGAGAAGAGTGACGATCGCATCGGCTTCTTCCTGCACATTGCCCGCAAGGCGCACTGATCCGCTGATAGGGGACGCCCGAGATGGTGGCGGCGTACCGAATCGGGGATGAATGCGCATGCGGGACACTCTACCTGATAAGTATTTATTTATTGTAAGAGGGACAGGCGAAGACAACGTGTTGGTTGACTCTTACTTCCCGATGAGTTTGTATATGCATACATACATAATTTCGCAATGGCAGAAGCTAGTCGGCAGAGAACGTTTGCAGAACGTTTGTGGGAAGAAGAGACAGTTTGGGTTTTAGTGGTTTGTCTGTAACGCAATTTGGTCCATTTACATACAAACTGAAGTACCCGAAAACAATCCAAAGACTGAGCAGAGGAAAAAGGAAGGCAAAACGCATGTAGAAAGCAAGAAGAGAGAGGAAGAGACAGTAATGCAGGAAGTAAAAAGTTACTATAGTAAGTAAGACGGCACAGTACGAGCAAAAGAATCAAAGATATTCGTAGGTTGAGGTGGTTCGGGCGAAAGTACACGGATTTTCGCCCACCCCGTTTTTCGCCTCGATAGTGGTTAAGAGATTGTTACGAACTTCTTAGCGCGTAGAACATTAGGATTATTTATACTGGTTGACGGTGCACACAATAAAGAACACTAAATTCATCTAAATTTTCGGGCATTATGTTTTCTTTTTGAAAATAAACTTTTGGTATAACTTTCCCCACTACACAGAAAGCTACAGCTTTTTCCCAGTTTTGTGTAGTTGAATCCAAGGAGGCATTGCAAAAGCTTTTGTTAAGTTGTTAGTTAAATTTTCCTCCATTTGTCAAGAAAAAAGCATTCATTACAAAACATTTTTTTTTAATCATTTTTCCTCATTTCCATTAATTCTTGTGAAGTTCTATAACGTCCTTTAAAGTTCCTAGCATCTTTCGTAAGGTTAGTTGCACTAAAAACGATCTTTACAACGATCTTTACAGCTAATTAGCACCACGCTCAAGTAGAACGCTTATGATGTCAATCGGGGTGTCTTCCGATTGGGATCATCATTCTTCACCTTTCTGCTCGTCATTCTTCACCTTTACCCCGAAAAGATCCTTCGACCTTTCGGGCCCCCTTCAAATTGGAATCGATTTCATCGCAATACAAGGGCACCTCTTAAGAAACGGTGCGCCACGTGCCCTTGGTTCCTAACCGCAAGATAACATCTAGGAGTTCCCTTCCGATCTTACGATCATCCATAAGCTCAAGACAGCAGGGCTTGAAGCAGTGTTCGAGAGCTACGGTAAGGTCCTGGTGCTAAGGGTGCTAAGGGTCTTGGCCGGAAGTTTGCTAGCTTCGTTCCCTTCTGGAACTGAAAAAACACACATTCCTTCCCTTGCGTATGATTCCCGGCACGTGCGGTGGAATGTTTCGGTGGATAAATCTTAACCGAGAATGGGGGAACGCTTTTCGGGGAAGTTAATTGAAATTTTTCCGTAAATTTAAATGCCAATCTGCGCAAGATGTGAAAAGTGAAGAAATTGTGTAGCCTAGGATGTAGATTAGGCTAATGGTGGTGCTGCGCGCGCGTGGTGGTGCAAAACAGACGGTCTAACGAGGGTCATGACAGGACGCGGATGATTGATCAATCGATTGCATTGCTGTGCTGTGCTGTGTTTTCCCTGTGCTCTTCCACAACGGTTGGGGGATCATTCAAATTGAATTCTAAATTATAGCGCGTGCGCTCTGTCAGCTCCGATAGTCGGAGCCGTTAATATTCGTGGGTATGTCACTAGGGGGAGCGATAGAGAGAAATGAGAAAACTTCTTTCCGCTTATGTTTTTGATTTTCGTTTTTCTTCATAGGAAAATATTTCATTTAGGGAGTCACAGAATCCGGTTGGAAGGACCAAATGGAGGACGTTTTAAACGGGAAGGCAGACGAAAATTCTAATTTCTCGCTCATTACTTATCCAGATCAGGCCGATATGGCGCAGTCCGTTGACAGAGTTTGACAGTTTTTTTAACGACCTACAAGGACACGTATCGAATCACGCTACTGTTGCGACGAGAATTTTGCACTCTTTTTGATTTGCCAAACAAAAATACACACAACATGAAAAAATTACCAGAAAAAAGTCTACTTCTCAATTCCAATGGAGAGTGGACGACAATAGGTGCAAAAATGGTGTCGCCGAATGCGTAATGCGATTACTGCCGAGTGCAGCGAATAGGATTAAGCCCGACCCGGTCTTCAGTGGCACGTCCGAGAAGAGCTAAAGCTTCGCCCTTAGGGTTCGAGGATTGCCCTTTGGCCTCTTTCGGCTAGAGCCACGGCAGCAGCGACGACGGCGGCTTGCCACACAAGTCCTCACTCGGCACGCAACGTAACTGACCCTTAACGGGGACGGCTTGTCGAGCCAAATGGGAGGAAATGTGTAAAGGAACACAGGAAAAAACACAACAATCTTGAAGTATGGCATGGACACATTTGCGTTGCAACGAGCGTATCGGAAGGATAATGAGCACCGAAGACAACCCCCAAACAGACGCAAGATTAAGTTGCGAGTGGCAGCGGAGCAGAGCATAAAAAAGAACACACCACAAGGTACCGCGCAAGATGGACGATAAATCTTTACTTCGCGCTTGCCGGTTACCGCTAGAGGGTCAGCTGGAACCACTAGGAAGGACTGGATGTAACCGAACGTAACACGTGCCTAATCCTATTAACGCCGATCGTGGATCGCAAGAGATCTAAATAGGCGTGGAGAAATGATCCTTGTTTGTGCCAAACAAAGCAAAAAAAAAAGAAGCACGCTACGCGATCTTCTAGCTTGATCGTCATAATTCATTTATCTGTTGCTGTGTTTATCGAATGGTTTATTTCACGTTTTGTTTTGGCATACGCGTACAAATCCAACATTCTCTCTTTCCCCAAAGGAAGCTAATGTGCCAGTAAAGAGCTGACCGGTGGCAATACTTCAAAAGAGGATTGATTAAAAAGGGCAAAAGGACGCAGCCTCAAACCGCACAGCTGACGGTGGCGCTTTCCTGTTTTGTTTTTTCTTCGGGGAAATGAATCAATTTTTGGCCAGGGACGGCTGCCTCAGTCCAACCCCCATCTTTTTTGCGGTAAAAACGAACATGAACAACCGACCCTCAGAGATCGGTCGATCGATCCGAACGATGTGGGTGAGTGAATATTTTATTCTACACATCCCTTTTCCTGTCTCCTGTCCGAATGAGAAATGATTGCAACGTCCCATCTGTTGAGGACACAGCATTCTGCACTCTTTGCCGTGGTACCTTTGGGTTTCAAGTTTTAACACACATTTGCCCTGTGGACTGTTTTTCGCTTTTCTGTAACATAAAAGGGTGCAACAGTACGAGTGACCTCACCAGCATGAATAAATAAATATGATCGATGATGCTGCTGCTGCTGATGATGATGATGATGTTGTTGTTACGGCCCGAACGAATCTGCGAGTGCGGGAGCAATCGAAACCAATCAACACCTTCAGCCACAAGCTCCGGTGAGGTCCGGATGTCCACAAACCAACGACACAAAAAAGGCAGAAGGGTTCATTACAAAAGGGTTTTGGGATGTTTGCTCAACAGCAACAGCGCACCATTTGCACCGTAACGAGTGAAACGGTTGGAAGAGTTTTTCGAAAAAGGATGGCTGGCTTTTGCACCGTGCATGTGCAAAGGGGCTTGATTACTGGGGCACTGCGCTCAAGTACAGGAAAAATGGTTACTTTTTGCACCTTTCAAGGTTTTTTTTTCAATTCAGCTCTCGTGAGGATGCATCTGCAAAACGAACAGTTGAATGTCATGCTGGTGCTTGCAACTGTTGTTGAGGGTGAAGAATGTGAGCGAAAGGTGTTTCAGTTCTTTCAAAATACTTGCATATGTTCATATTTTTATGACATTCCTTGATTTTGTTTATGGTACTAAAGGATTTTCACAGTGAAAAACGCTATGAAAGAGATTGGAGACAATTATTGCTCTTTTGGTATGCAGGCGACGAACCTGAAGCGTTGGATGAACGGTTAAAACCCGAGCTAAAAAAACGCATAAAAGAGGACTACAACAATGAGGAAAACCATATTTTACTTAATTACTTAATCTGTAAAAAAGCCATCAAAAGTAATATGTAACGAAAAACATCTGATATAACTCATTCTCTCCATATTGCGTATAGAAAGTAATAAAAGACTAAGGGAAGGAATGCAATATACTATACGATTTATATTCCTTATTTTACCTAAAAGACCTATTTTAAAAGTTCCATTTCCAAATATAATGTCGGAAACATAATTAACACACACATCCCAATGTCCTAGCCAGTATGCTACAGCTACACCGCCGGTCAAGCATTTGTCGTCATAATGTCCTAAAATCCCTTGCTTGAGCTCTACAGCTCTACAATGTACAATGTCCATTTTACAGCTCTGTCGAAAGCGAAATCGTTGGAGAGCGAAAAACAAGCGCAAAACAGAACCGAACATCGGTACGTTTGTTTGCGACGTAAACGAGGCGCGCCGTTATAAAAATCCCAACCACCGCCAGCTGTCCGTTGGCTTTGGGACCGTTCCAAGGGTGAGGATGGACGTCCGGGAGGTGTGGTGTAGAGAACGAGTGAGCAAGAATGGAAACGAAAATCGGACACCCGATCGGATGTGTTGCTGCTGGTGGCTGTTGCTGCCATGACCAGGATCCTTTCGCTGCTGTCTCTTCCGTTCTCCCGTCCCTCACGCGATCGTACCGTGCACGAGCGCAACCACAGGCCAGGACGACACGGTGGCCACAGCTGAAGAGCCGTTGGACTTGGGAGATTCTCTTTTTAGGTACGGATGCTTCCAGCGAGCTCCAGCGTTCTTCTCGCTTTTGCCCTTTTAATAACGCATTTATTATTATTTTTTCTCTCTCCGGTGCCGCGCACCCTCCAGGGAGACGGGGAAGCTGCACGCAGCAAAACGATCGTCCAGGACCGGCGCACATACACGCGGCAGGAAAAAAAGAAGTAGAAAAAGGTATTTTTTTCCTCTCCTCTCGTGTGACACATATTTTGTGCGGCGTTGTGCACCGATGCACATTGGATGGGTATGTTTGTGTGTATGCGCTTCATGCACATGTGCCACTATTCATTGCTAAACCGCTGCCAGCCTGCAAGGCACTTCCCTTGCACGGTGTGCCGCGTGCCATCGTTTTTATTTATAGAAAAACTGTATATATACGGAAAACCGCCTGCACGGAATCAGTTGCGAGAAAGCAAAAACGAACAAACAAAAAAGGGAAGGAAAACACAAAGTATTTCCCTATAGGGACACACGCTTTTCCGGCAGCCGAAGACGCCGTCGTCGCCGCAGGGACGACTGTTTCGCTCATTAAACCCAATAACTGAAGTCAATGAGGTCCGGGCGGGTGATGAGTCCCAGTTCCACCGCGCACCAGTTCCAAAGGACAATCTTCGGAGACGATCGACGGAGTCGAGTGTGAAATTAGTTTCGACATTTCCTTATTATTTTTTCCCACTTCCTAGGAAAAACCCCGTTTGCACGTCGCGCCGCGACGATCCTTTTCGCCTTGAGGATGCGTATTTGTTCATCTGGCGCGTGCACACGTACATCCCAGACCGAATGTATATGGCTTTGCCTAATGAGGTGAAGTGTAAGGATTTGTCGAAAGATCGACCAGATGGACGGTAGATGCACCACGGAAAAGGCTGCGAACGCGTGTGGGATTGAATTACCACTCGTGAAGGGTACGCGAACGGTTTGCTTCTGTGAGATACAGCTTCGACATCATCGATCATGGCTCGTCTCGATGAAATGCTCATTTGCCAGTTACACCGTACCGATCTGTTTCGTCTGGCGTGTGTATAATGGTTTTACACTCAGTACCAGTGCACCATGAAAACAAATTCATTACCTTCAAACAATCAATTAAAGTAAACCGTCTACCTTTTCTGGTGGTTGAAAGTTTTGAAATCGTTCAACTCAAAAATCAACTTTCTGTACACGCCCCCAGAAGGTGACGCCATTTTGCGCTCACTGTCAGACCCTATCGCTTACCCTTCTGCGATCAACAGAACGGGGTACAGAAGGGGTTCCTTCTCCTATCAAAATGGGGTTACCTGTGCGTCATGAGTCAACCTGCTGCGAACAATAAAACATGGTTTAACTTGTTGATTTCTGTTCCACGTAACGCCCCGTTTTTATTCTACGAAATAAGAGAAAGAGCCCAAAAAACCAGGACATAACAAATTGCCTGGAGGGGTAGGAGAAGTTAATAAAAACGCTATATTGAGAGCATCAAAAGTCAAACTCGTGTTAACAGAGGGGGAAATTGAAAAAAGGGAGAGAACAAAAAATCTCTACCCTTACAAAAAAATAAAACACTCAATAACAAATCAACAGCGGTGCAAAGCACTTCATCGTGTTAGCTCATATTACCGAAACCCCACTTTTTTCACGTGATCACGCTGAGTGCGTGTATAAAAAAAGGGTCTCACGCATTCCCCTCTAAGTATGACTTTACACAAACCGACCCCGGTGGCTAATGAAAATCAATCTAAAACTAAAAAAAACTACCTTATTAACCCACACTTGATCTATAATGACCTCCCGGGGTGGTTGATGTGTGGCTCGTGGCGCTCTTTTTTTTAACGCTATCGATCGCATGATCAATGCGTAACGCCCCGTTAAAGTGATGACACGGAAAAACAAACAACACACGCAACACAAGGAGGGGTTGTTTTTTATACTCGCGAGATGAAATTTACCTATAAAAAATCAAGCACAAATCACCAACAAGAGGGTAAGTGGTGTGGAATTGAGGTTTTCTTAGGTTAAACCGCCATAGCTTTGCTGCCCCTGTAGCTAGAGGGATCAGATGCATTTTTTGTATGGTATGGTTTTGTTCCCTTTTTTTGGTTTCATTCGTTTTTTCTCCCCCTTGTATGTGTCTCGTTCGGGAGGATTACTTCCGATGCACATGCACACACGCCTCACGGATTACGGATATGGGCGTTTGAGGAGGGTGTTTTTTTTCGCGTTTTTAAGGTACTTTATCTCTCTTTTGTGGTTTTTGGTCCAAGGGGAAAAAAGAAATTGGATCGTTTTTTGCCTTGTTGCTCGATCCTTGCTATTGCTTATGCTGAATGAGTATTGTGTTGAGGTGGTGTGTGGTTTGGTTCCTATGATTCGGTTTAAACGATCCTTTGACAAGGCAATGGAAACGATGAAGATGCACCGTACAACAATGGTGGCTGAAAATTGAGATGCACATGTGCAACGGAAGAAAGGTGCACTAATGAGGTGAAAGAGATCTCCGAGAGGTGTTCTTTTGCAATGGAATGGTATCGATCGAAATGTAAGCTAGCTTTACAGTTTGTTGAATTTATTTATATACAGCACCTACCACAACTATACAGACAGTCGTTTTTCGCGAATTTGTGGAAAATTAGTAAGAGATAGATAATAACAATGAAGGTATGAGTTGTGCAGAATACTTTTTCATATCTTGATATATTTTTTAAATTGTTTAAAACATTTTTACACGACTTATTATGAAAAAAATTCTTATGGTCGTACTATAAGTATAAAGACAGTTCGAATATCAAGTTTTTTGAGCTAAGTGACGCATTTAAAAATCGTTTAAAAATATAAATAACAATTTTAAGGAAGGTTTCACAAAAAAACTATTTTAGGCGATATTTAAATAGTGTTTTATAACTTTTTTAAGGTTCAATAGATGTTCAATAACAATTTTATAAGAGTAATTATCAAAATATATTTTTTTAAAATATCAGAAATAAATTTAAAAAAATGTTTTACTTGTTTTGATTGTTTTAAAATGCAAACCAAAGTGTGTAAAATGATTTTCAAAAATTAGTTTTAAATTGTCATGAGCTTGCTATGGTTAATTTTGTGAATAACAGCTCAAAACTGATTCGATCAAACAAAAACGACACACACAGTTCAACAACTTTTTTTTAGCAAAACCCAAATGTTTGCTGCTGTTGCATATATAGTTAAGGAATGTAATCCTAACCTGATATTGTTTTCCTCCCATCACCCACTTCACCATCGATGTTCTCTTCGACCGCTATAAAGACGCCCGTAAATGTTGTGGAGGAAGTGCAGACAAATACGATATTCATTCGCAATGGGCCTACCATAATACTCTTTCCACATAGTACTAAACCGTTTAAGTCTCGAAAGCTTGTATAAGCCGGTATGTCCGCGTAGGACATTACGCCAAGGAAGTTACAACAAGCAACAAAATCATTTCTGATGTAGAAAAGCGATTTGATGGTTGCCCTAGAATTGAGTTGAGAGTCTCAAAATTAGTAAACAAATCAAATGATTTTAACGAATCCCTTATTACAAGCACACTTTTAGAAAGCACACTCTTGGAAATACTGTTAATAAAATTTCACTGCAATTATTGCTAGAATTTCCTTCTCAAAAACACAACATTTTGGCAGTATGCGCCAACAATTTGATTCCAAGAACCACTTATAAGGCACCTTGATGTCATTTGATGTCTCTAAACCACTAATAGGGCGGTCCCGTGGTACAGAGGTCACAGAGGCCGA
>KB668099.1:897602-949727 GCA_000349065.1 Anopheles quadriannulatus | reverse complement strand
CATAGTACTAAACCGTTTAAGTCTCGAAAGCTTGTATAAGCCGGTATGTCCGCGTAGGACGTTACGCCAAGGAAGTTACAACAAGCAGCAAAATCATTTCTGATGTAGAAAAGCGATTTGATGGTTGCCGTAGAATTGAGTTGAGAGTCTCATAATTAGTAAACAAATCAAATGATTTTAACGAATCCCTTATTACAAGCACACTTTTAGAAAGCACACTCTTGGAAATACTGTTAATAAAATTTCACTGCAATTATTGCTAGAATTTCCTTCTCAAAAACACAACATTTTGGCAGTATGCGCCAACAATTTGATTCCAAGAACCACTTATAAGGCACCTTGATGTCATTTGATGTCTCTAAACCACTAATAGGGCGGTCCCGTGGTACAGAGGTCACAGAGGCCGACTCAATAACATGCTCGTCATGTGTTCAAGCCTGGAATGGATCGTCCCACCGAAGCAAGGATTGAATATCCGGCTGCGTGGTAATGGATTAAGTCTCGAATGCCTGTATAGGCCGAAATATCTGCGTAAGACGTTACGCCAAATAGAAGAAGAGGAAGAAGAAGAAGAAGGTACCAATACATGACTGTGATAGATTTTGAAACTGTTCAAAATAGGTGCATTAAAGCTTAATGTAGTGTGAACGACTGTAATATTTAGTTGATTTATGCAATATAAAGTTGTTAATATGTATGAGTTGCGTAATGAAGGTCATGCGTCTTTTGAAACTTATAAACCAACAGTCACCAATAGAACTCTAAAATGACATGCAACACCTAACCCTAGTTATGAATCAAAGTCTTCTAGATATATTAGCCATATTTTATTGAGAAACGTATGTCATTAAAAAACGTGACAAGGAAGCCTAGTGACCCAAACACTGTCCCATCCTACAAAGCGGATTGGGTGTGTTTTGTACGAAACTGATCAAGTTCTATCACAACTATAGTTCAATAAAAAGGTTCGTTTTATAGCACCTACATGCGGATTACAGCAATCATTTTTTCACCCTAGTTATGCCATGAT
This sequence comes from Anopheles quadriannulatus, assembly GCA_000349065.1. Classification (NCBI taxonomy): domain Eukaryota; kingdom Metazoa; phylum Arthropoda; class Insecta; order Diptera; family Culicidae; genus Anopheles; species Anopheles quadriannulatus. The sequence goes on along the minus strand of KB668099.1, from coordinate 948,697 downwards.
CTATGCCTCCAAAATAATCATGGCCATTGATCGCACGATCACGATCGTTAAAGCGAAGGATTTCTCGTGTTAATTTCCGGTATCAGTTACCACCATCATCGAAAGGACGTGCCATTTATAGTGTCTTGACCGATTTCCAAGGACAACAAAAAGAGAGAAAAAAAAACTTCTCACTTTTCTACCAGTGTTCCATCTGTGTGTTTTATTACCATTCTCCCCCAGAGCTGTTGTTTGTATTTCCTGCACAAAAAAGTGTGCACTGTAAAAAATAGAAAAGGCTCTGTTGGTCACCTTAACCCGACACACAAAAGATGCGGCAAAGATGTTTTTGGAAGGAAGTTTTGCAGCTCTTTTTCCTTATTTTTTTCTCTCTCTAGAATGTACAATTATGGGTCTGATTGTGGCAACACTTTTATCAGATGTGTTTTTTTTCTTTCCTGTTTCTGTCCACACACTGTTCCTCTACCTTTTATTGTTCCTTGGACATTGTTTCCCCGAAACTCCTTTCCCGAACATTGCCAACCAGTTTTAGCAATAAATTGAGAAGGAAAAGAGAAAGAAACAAAAAAATGCAATCCACAATTAGGTGCAAGTAAGCTGGAAAGATGATCTATAAATAATCGAGCCATCTTCAGGACTTACAAGCTTGACCTTCCCGCTTCAACCCGGCGCGGTCTGGTCAATCTGGCGCAAGCTGAATCAACGCTGTGTGCATTTTTCTCCCTTTTCCCTCACTGCCGTATTCTGTTGGAAAAGATCCTTTTTTTGTTGCTTTTTCGATGGACAGAGTTTGCACCGGGCGCAAGCAAAACCGTACAGCACACAACAGGACATCAGGACATCCCCTCGGGTCATCGATTGTCTCATCGGCGCGTTTAAAGAGCCGAATGTCTCAGCCGTCTGGACGCACCTCAATCGGAACTGCATCGGGCACCGCTACACCGAAACGAAATGTACAGCTTTCAGCTGCTGACCGTTGGCGCGCGGATGGCTGCATATGTTTGTGTCTCTGCAAGCACGGGGACGGATTGAAAACACAAAAAGGGACTGTCCAGCACTATGTCTAGGCTGTCTGATAATTGTCCTCGAGTTGTCGCAGAAATTGTGTCGTTTTTTTTACCTCAGTAACACTCAAAGCCCCGTTCGATCGATTTTTGTACCCCCACGGGCATGGGGATCGATGGTGCCATTAATTGCACATCTCCTTGTTGTTGCGAGACCCCGGGCGTAAAGTTAAAGACCAAAAAAACAAATGATCAGACAACGCTAATCCTTTCATGCAGACAGGCCAAGCTTAAAGATGACTCGGGAGTCTCAAACCGAAGGGCGTTGTATCACAACAAACCCAAGGCCAGATGACAACGATACCATTGCCAGCTACTGGACAGTGAGTGTGTGTTAAAAATGTCAAATTAAAAGTTATTCTGACTCAGGTCAGTGAGAGAAAGAACAAAACCAAAAAAGAAGGGAAGCCCTCAAAGCTTGGTGTACGATTTTTACGATCTTTACCTTGAGAAAAGGCAATCCTTTTCCGCCCTAATCCCACCCTAATCACCGAAACCGGGCAATGCTGCAAAAGGATGCTGCAGGCAAATTCCGTCCGCCGGTTAACCCCTCGTGAAACCTGGGATCTCCCCCGGCATCGGTTCTCAAAATCGCACCGATCGACCGACGCAGGGGTAAAACAAGAAAATAAATAAATACATAAAATAAAACAGTTAATTCTTTCGGCACCAATTCAATGTACTCCCTCCTTTTTTTCACCATACGCTAATGCCGTTAAGGGATGGGCTCCGCTAGTCTCCGGAAGGCTACGGAGACCGTTAACGAACGACATCCAAAGGTGTCGCTGTCTCGCCAGTGTCGGAAAACAAACACACACTAACACCCTGACGGGTCGCAGCAAGGTAAGAGATAACAATGCAAGACAACAATCAACAGGGCAGTAAAACAAAAATCACATCACCTATCGCCTGCCAACGGGTAGAACGGGGCACACGTTGCTTTTACCTACTGATAATGAGCATGCCCATCAAATCAATCGAACAAACGGGAAAGTGGTACCTGTTTTTTTTTTCAACTTTTGCAGAGAGATTTTTTCCTCGTCACAGCCTCAAAACCTAACCTGCTCGTACAGCCCCCAAAAACGGTGACTTTTGTTGCTGCTGTTAATTGCCAACGCCGTTTGGTTACATTGTTTTATTGGACTAGTTGTTGACTTTTCAGAATTCGTGACGGAATGACTTTACTAAGGGTAGGGAGGGTGGCGGGTGCAGGGAAATTAAGGAAAGAGTTTCAGAGGGCGTAGTTTGGGCGGGTTTGATGAAAGGAAAAGGTTACCTAGAAGCGTCCATTGAATCTATTCTATTGGGGTTTTATTGGAGTTTTTTGTGCTATGCATTTGAGAAGAGTGACTTCAACGCTGCATAGGACGGTTGCTTGAGTATTAGTTAATTTCTTTGGGAAAGACATTATTTTTGTGGAAAACAAAATTCTTGAAAAGTGTATTGAAAAGGGAAAGTGATTTTATTTTAAAATGATTGGGTTCAATAAAGATCTTTGCATGTGAAGAAGGCTCGTTGCTTACGGAGAGACAATTTATGGTTAAAGACTTCCTTAAGACCAAAACCAAAACTATCCCAAACGGCTAACTTAACTTCTCTTATGCTCAGATGCTATTGAGAACCTTATCCCAACATCTCTTCCCGTTCCTTGCAAACATCTTGTCGGAAGACAATGCTCCTGAGTTAAATGTCAACCAAACGAGACGACACAACCGTAGACAAGTATTCACTTCCACCGGACCACCGGAACTCCCATTTCACCTACTAGGACATGTGATCGTGTCCAGCTGTGTTTACGTTATCCTTTCACGGTTCCTTCTCGACACGCTCACACACACACACACGGCCCACAACCCCTTCCACAAATAAAGCGGCCATATTTGATTCAAACACGCGCCTCTGTTTGGACTGCTGCAAACTGAACGAGAACGATTTCTACGGCTGTAGGTCCTCGAACCGGGAAAAGGTTTTCCACCACATCCAGACCAGAAAAATGCCGGCTGAAAGGTTTCACGCGAACGGCGGTTGACGAGCGCGTGCGCTTGCGTTTGGTTTAGCGTTTCAGTCAAAAAGCGCGAAGAAATCATCCTCCGAGCAGTAAAGGCAAGTAATTTGAGCCGAATATACATCGAATGGTTGGCAGCTTTTGGGTCGGTCCGATCGGAAGCAGGGTTTTAATTTTACATTCAACCGTATTTTCTCGTTCCTGAACATCGTTCCGAATGCGACGCATAAACAAGGCACATTGAGAGTGGCTCGAAGTCTTAGTTCCTGTACACTTCTCTCTTGCTTCTATGCATCTCCTTTCTCTTCCGTTGTGTGTTACTTCCGCAAAGAAACACGAACAGTGATTGTTTTGTGCCCGTTTGTACGCGAGCCCAGCGATTGTTGCTAGCGAAATAATGAGGGATGGATGGGTTTTTGTTCCTGGGCCTCCTCCTTCTCAAGAGCAAGCCGTCTTTCTAATGCCAATTCATTGATTGGGTACTAACAAAAAAAAGGAAATAATTGTCAATGCAACGAGAAGAGAGAGAGGGAGGAAACCATTGTAGAATTGTCCAGACATTTAATGCAAGCTTTTTTTGCATTTCTTAGCGCTTCTTTCACGCTTGGTGCTGGCTGTACGAAATCTGCAACAATGTGTACATTATTATGACGTTTATGCTTCTTGCATTGCACAAAAACGAAGAGACTGATCACAAACCTACTGGATCCGCTGGATTTTCTTTCGAGCGGAAGAAAAAACCCAAATCTCCGAATGAAAGAGTCCTTCAACACGAGCCAAAAAGAAGTACGGTAGACGAGACAGCCGGACCGATCGCCCGGGAGCACCCGCAGCGACCCGGAGAGGACTTTGGGTCAGCTTAGTAACCGAAGATGCTCAATTTCAAAGACATTATGACCCCGGTCACCTTTCACTTCAGCGGTTCAGGGGGGAGATCAGACCCCGAGTAAAGATCATTACTCTTCGGTGACGCTGAGCAAAGAAGGAATTGCGCAAAAGACAGCTTAGGTAGGACCGGGGTCGGAGCAAAAGGTGCGCAAATGCAGTTTTGCGCACGAGTCACTCTTGAACCGAGGGAAGGAATGGATGATGTTTTTTCTTTTTCGTTTTGTGCCCGAGCCCGCCTTTTTGGTTGGCAGGATTGATGGTTTTTTTGTTTGGCTTGCGCAAGACCAGGGCCACCAAGACGAGCGATTCTGAGCGGGCCCGATCTTGATCGAACAATCGACCGCCTCGACAATAGCGATCTAATTTATCGAATCAGTGTCTCGTGGCTGACTTTTTGATAGCGATACGGTATGTGTGTGCGTGTTGATTCTTTTTTGTTGTTGTACGTTGTTGCCCGTTGTTAGCTCGAGTTGGTCTCGAGAGCTTTTTAGCCACGGTTGCCGCCACCGTTTTATGATTAATGATCGCGACCGGTTGCCGTTTGTTTGTTTTGTTGGACGATCCAAGAGCATGGTGGAGTTGAAGAAGGAAGAAGGTTTTTTTAAATATTTTTTCTGCTTCGAATTTGAGTTTGGCTAATTGAAACTACGCATTTTGTGCGGTTTTGGTGTGCTAGGAAAAATCGAAAATTCATGACAGGCACAGTCTTCTGCTTTACTGGTGCCATGTGTTGGCGCTGCCCACAGTAAAGGGCGACTATTTGTTGCATATTTGTCATGGCGGTGGTGTAGGCTGGCGTATCGAAACGATGACTTGCACCGGCATGACTCATCTGAAAGCTTCTCTGCTTCGGCTGCTAGTTAAATAGTGTTTAAATGGTGCTCTGAGATGAGGGCATATGTTACGAGGTTGCGCGACCAATGGTAAACAACAATAATAAATATTTGTTTTAAAATCATTTTTAATTCATTTTGTGTTGTTTAAATAAAAAATCTAAGATCAATACAAAAATTGAAACATTTTGTTTGTCAAATAAGATATTATCTAATGTTTTTAATAAAGTTTTTCAAAAACTATTTGCAAAACTCTTTTAAGTAATTCATTTTAAAATAACGTTTTGTTTAAAATCCGAACTAATTTAACGCATAGTTTTGAGAACAGAATCATGAATAGCAGAAACACGACTACACTATGTGCAGTACAAATATAACAATAAATAATCTAGCTCGTCATTTCCTGGAGGGTAAGAGTTAAGCAACTATGCAAGACATAATTTCAAACCATGTTCAACTATCTATTCGTCTCTACTCTACTGCGAACGAGATTTCGCCAGATATGACCACTCAGGCATCCTATAACATGTTATAACATCCTTTTACATGAAATAATTTAATAACAATGGAGGTTTTATTCGTTTCAACTCTTTTAGTTTGAGAGTCCACAGTCTTAGCGAACAGGTTGAAAAGTCCAAGAGATGGGTAACCGACCATACGATGAGAACTGATGTAACATTTCTACTATACAAACCATACCAGAATTAAGAGAAACACGGAACATACAATGTAAATAGGAAACCCACTTTCCCAAACACACCAAGAGCATAGCGTAGATTGGAACAGTTTATGCATTATTACCCAAAGCAGAAAAGTATTTACATCCAAAAACCATGTACTTAGTGACAATAACTATCGTTCTTGTCAACAAAAGACAAACGGAACTAGCTTAGATAAACCAAAAACTTTTAAACATACATCCCGGAACCAAATGTAAGAAACCCATAACTTCTATTAAGTATAAATAAAACCTCCTTCGAGCATGGTAAGATTCGTTCAGACTGTCAGGATAGGACTATACTCTTCCTACATTTATCGACTTCTCATGTAAAGAGTAATGTCCCCCTACCCAAGGTAAGACTAGACTCCAACGTTTCCAGTAAGGGAAATCTCTTAAGAGTGTCTACGATCACGGGGACGATCAAGTGTCGATAAGTTCGCTTTGAAACAGTATCCACCTCAGTTCTGCCTATTTCGGCCAAATCATGACCTTCCTTTATAATGTTTGAAGGCTACTCTGGCTGACGTGAGTTCAAAGTTACTACATGGCGACAATATCCATATTCAAAATTTATTACACCAGGGTAATATGGTTTTAGTTATGTTTGTTTTGTTAGGTAGTTAAGGTAAGTTAGTTTTGTTAAAACGCACTATTTTCGGCCAGTAGTGAGGCCTTCTGGTGCCGGTCTGGTGCAACAGTCATCAACTCGTACGACTCAACAATATGCCCGTCAGGGGGGCAAGCCTCGAATGAACCGGGCCCCCATAAGTAGGATTGACTATCCTGCTATGTGTAATCAGTAAATCACCGAAATGTTGTTGGAATAGTTCAGAGAGGCTTTGGCTCCTGCTGAGTTCTTTCGCCTCTAAAATCACTGAAAGCCAAACTACATTAGTGGAACATGCAGGCCCAAAATGGTTGTTGAGCCTATGAAGGAAGAAAAATGAGATGTAAAGAGCCACTTCTAGTATATTGGTATATTATTTAACACAATTGGCATATAAGTCCAAGTGTCCTTTAAAAAATGTCCGGTCGAAAACAAAAAACTGGAGTAATACATTTTTTACCAGTGGGATTAGAATATATAAGAATTTAATAATTGATTTATGTATCTTTATGTTTTTTTATAACTGCGTTTATATCACCTACTTCCTAAATTTGATCGATACATTTTTTGATAGATTTTTCGTGATAGAAAGAAGTGTTAACATTGTGTTTATTTAAAAAAAAAAAATAATGACTTTTTATTGGCTTTTAGTGCTAGTTGAAATGTCTGCCTACTATCGAACTATGTTATTATTTTAAAGTATGAAGTATCAAGTATCAAGTATCAAGTTAAGCATAGCTAGAAAACTAAGAGTTTTTTTTTTAACTTTGAAGATTCTTTGAAAAATCGTAGCATTGATTCAAAATGTATATAGATGGTTATTTTTGAAAACAACTGGTACTAATAAAAATATGAAGCAAAGTATGGAAAGAGCTATGAAAATACTTGAATATCGAATTACATGAAAAATTTATAAATTTCATGTAGGTCAACCATGAACATCTGCACTTTTGCTAATGTTGTACATTGCCACAGTGAAAGAAATCACACTCAATGGCTTCTGAATATAATAAAAACTACCGCAATGCTTGTTCACCGCCAATCTCCATTAATGAATACAATCGTAATTACAAAGCTTAGCGAAGAAAAAAAGAAATCGAGCCCAAAATCAGATTACATTCGGATAACGTGCCGGATTAGTTGACCCTTCGCAATGAATTCGGCCGTTCGATCGAAATGTCTTGCGCGCCATTGCGCACCGCCGTTCGCCATTGGCGCCATTCCCGTCCAGCCGTTACGCACCGCTGACCAATCAATCGCCATTTCACACGCGCGCACCAATAATGCGCGCTGACCATCATTGCGCCAACATTGCAACGCTCGGCATGGGTTCCTCTGTAATCCCTGGGATGCGTGAATGATTGTAATTGTAATAACAAAAATTTTCAAGACGATTCTTTCGCATGCATTCAGGGTAAAGGGGCAGCCGTACGGAATTGGCCGAGCCCCTTCTTTTCTAGGAACTGTGCGCCGGCCGAAAAATGCATTTCAAGCGACGAACCGTTTTGATAAATGGTTAGCTAAAGTGTTTGGAGGAAAAATGCAACATTTTTCCTAAAGCCGTTTTTACAGCAGCGTCTGACCCCTCGGTTCGGCTGACTGGGTTGGTAATTATTGTGCCCCTGTGATTTTCTTCCGACAGCGGCAGCGTTTTCTTTTGTTCCGGCTCGCCCAACCGAAATGGTACAGTTAAAAATGGAGCATTTATTTGAGCGATTTTTCAGCGCGGCTAGTCTGCCGAAAACCCCCGAAACTGTCATCGGAAGGTTATTTATTTGCATGTTTTCATTGCGAACTTTGTCACCCCAGTGCCCTTTCGGGGCCGTCCCCGGGCTTAATGGTCCGAGACCGCCCGACCAGGCCTATTGTTTCGCCCTGACCTGACCTGACCCTCTCGCGATGTGGTCGCCCGGGTCGGGTGAAAAACTTTAAAACCGTGCCCCGTTCTGTAGCGTTTCCCATGGTTAGGGTGGCGATGTACTCTACTCCCTTCCTTCAGGGATGCTGCTGCTGCTGCTGCTCGAAAAACATGGAAAAAAGGCTTTCCCGCTTTAACCTTTAACGGTCAACGAGAGCAATGCGTGAATGCGCTTGACCCCTGCGAGGTTTTTCGCGCTCGTACGCAACCCTGCCAAGCTGGGCAATGGTGCCGTAATTGTGACGAATTCTCCCGGCTTTTCGGAAAAGGATATCGGTGACCTTTTTTCGGTTTAGCGTTCTGACCCCCGAGGAAGTGTCGCAGCCGCCGGGCTGGGAAAAGCTTAGCAACCACAACGGTCAACCGGTGGGCGGGAAGGGCGGACGGACGGGAAGGAAGGACGAACGATTTATGATGCACGGAGTGAAGAATTTATATTTGCAATTGGCTTTAATTGGATCGTTTGCATCTTTGCCATGCCGTTTCGCTTTTGTGTTTTTGGCGTTTGGCGCCCCGAAACAGTACGAACAGTGAGTGAAAAATGAAGGACAATAAACATTTTTACGAGCGAAATATATCATTCGCTTTGATTTTGGATGCGTAGGGATGAGTTTCAAAATATATCTTTTGTCCTAGATATTCGAATATGATTGCATATTTATAGAGGAAGGACATAATAGAACGTTTCCGTTCGTTGAAGGTTGCCAAGACATGTGAAAGCGCGCACTGTAACTAGCAATAATAAGCAATTGCAGAGTTTCCGAAACCAATTCTTATTCAAATTATAATATTTATGTAAAATGATAAAGCTAGGAAACATATCGCAAAACGTTGTAGGAACTCCTTAAAACTAAATTAATAATACAAAATGATCCTTCTGCTCATTCTCAAACCAGGTCAGCCATGTTGTTTTCATTGAATTGAAATATTTCACAATGAAAAGCGTCCTCTAGCGGCAGCTAGTGCAGCTAACAGCATTGATGCGCAGGCACAGTGGGAAATGTGTAGAACAAATAATTATTTGATGTTGGGGATGCATACATTTTTTGAAATTACTCTTTGAGTGGATAAATTAAAAATAAATTTTGTAGTTTTTTTCAAACTTCAGAACGCAGCTTGTATACAGTTTTTTTTTTGTCAAAGTTATTTTAACTTCGGGTGTTTAATCTCTTATTTTGATCACCTTTTAAATGCGTTTTAAACAACATTTTAAGAAGATTCCCGGAAATTGCAAATTCATCCTGTGAAAAGAGCAATTTCACGTACGCCAATATGGTTGCCATCATCTTGCATTAAACGACACTCCCTCCACCGGATCGCGAGCTCTTATGGGAACGTGTCGTGCGAAATACCTTCAGAATGGCATTATAACGCAAAAAAAACCCGGCCTAACTTGTCGGTCGGTCGGGAAGTGCTTAATGAAATACTTTCGAACAAGTCGCAACGCCCGTGGGACAATTATGCAGCTTGCCAGATCGGCCACCACTCCATCGAAGGACTTTGAAGGTGAAGGAAGTGACACAAAGCATCTAAAGAGGGGGGAAAACGGGATAAAGAAGCTTCACCCATTCATTCAGTACTCGTTCCTCTTCCAGCAGTGCAAAGCCCACACGACACCGTTTGCCAAATGCACACTGCACACGTTAAGAAACTTTCAGCCCTGGTTGCATTCTCACGCCGTTGGGAAAGGGAAGGCCAGCGACAAACCCCCACCCCGTAATAGGATTGGAGCGTGTGCAGGACGGTTTGAAGGACGAACGTTACGAAGTTGAGGTAAAGTTTGATAAAAAGTTTCGGCTAGCAAAAGATGCCGTTGTTCCGATTTCGCTTCTTTTGCTTAGTATCCATCTTCCCTTCCAGTCTTTTCTTATGGAAAGAATGTTCTCTTTAAAAGGGAAATGGCTGTCAATTCGCTTCACTGCCGGAAATTTCATCCACCGCAACAGGGAGTGCCATTGAAACTGGCAACCAAATTACAACACTTTTTCACGTGGCGCAAAGATAGGAAATAGGCAAGGCTTACAATGTCCTTGCCGGTGGAAGTTGTCACTGAAAGCGATCCAAACAGTACGTTTCGGGAGTAAATAAATCAGCTCCCATTAAAATGAATTTTCTCCAGTTGTTCACATACGAGGAGGATACAAAAAGTGCTCCTACAAACAGGTCGGTATGGCTAATCTGAGAAGCAGCAGCGCACGGGAGCAGCTGCAAACGAAACCATCGAAAATAAGCTGTTTACATTTAAACTGGTAGAACGGCTTTCTAGCTGCATTTGTTCACATAGACACCAGGAGGAGCGAGAAGTAGATTTCCATTCAGAATGTGTTTCCTTTTTGTCTTTGAAAACCACATAAACATGGACAACGTTAGCTTTTCTGTGTTGACTCCCCGCTTTCGGTGAACAGTAGTTGGCTGCAGTTTGTAGCAAAAGTTAGGCGAAGGTGAATTTTTCCAACTCGAAAACAACTTAAGCCATATACATCGTACCACACAGCCCAGGCAGGCAATAAACTTTTTTATCCTCCTTCCAAACGTACCGTTCCGTACCGTACGACTTCTTTAATCTATTCAAAGTGAACAGAGGGACAGTTTTTTTTTGTATTCTTTGGTAACGCTGCATAGAGCTAGCACTATCAGGCGGTGAGCATGCTACTACTGGCGGAGTGGATTATAAGAAAACCAATTACCACCGGATGGTGGGTTTGGTTGTTATTTTTTTCTCTGCTACTTTTCCATATATTTAAAGGTAACGTGCTTGCTAGGTTGAACAATTCGCGCTGTACGAAATGTATGCCGATTCCCCGTTACCGATTCAGCAGTTTCTGCTGCACTTACCTTGCGCGCACACGCACACAAACTGGGAAGGAAATGGTAGAGGCAGCCAGCGGCTTTAGCGAGTAATTTGTGATGGTTTAAAAAGCACTTCACTCCACCCGGTCGATGGGAACTGGGACAAAGTTCCCAACCCAACAAGACCAACAATCTCGTAACATATTCAGCTTCGGTCGTGGTATGTTGTGTGCAGCTTTTTATCTTCAAGGACACCTCTATTAAGCTGCGCCATAGATGGTGCCACAGCAGCGAAGAGGAAGGCCACGTGTGTGCAAGGCAAAAAAAACTTTATCTCACATCGTTACTTAAAGAATACTCCTGCTGTACGGGCATCAGCAACGGGCATCTTGCGGGATGGCATCGCTATCGGTCCGTTGCGATCGGTGCTGGCGCACCAAGACCAACTGGCCCGGAATCTTATTACGAGATACGAGATAATTAGATTAGGATACCTCTCTAAGTAGCATCATTCTGCCGGTGATTGGTGACCGCTACTGGTGTGACACTGCCCTCCGGGGGCCACCGGACCGGCTACTGGTAGCATAATGTTATTTCTTAATATCGCTGGGACGGGCAAGATTTATGCGGGCACTAAGCTGCAACCGGCAGCATACATACGGTGTCGTTTGGAAAGTTCCGAGGAAAGTTGCATTTAGGTTTATAATGCGTATGGGGATGATACTTAAGCACATGGAATGGGTTTTGTTACTCAAGCAGAGCACACACACACACAAAAAAATGCAAAATTTTCAAACACAAATGGATCAGTGACGTGTGCGTGTCTGTGGTCTGCTGAACAAAATAAGCTTTAACCGCATTGATGGACAGGATGCACTGATAGTGTCGTGACAAGCATTCGATGTTCTGCTCCACTGATCCATAAGTTCAGAACCAATTCGGGTTCAATTGTTTGTTTGTTTCAATTGTTTCAATTGTGATTGTTTCAATTATTTTTTTTTTTTTATAAAATGGGTCAAATTGGACAATTATATTATATATTATATATTAATTACTTATATATAAACTAAAAAAAAGTATGTATAAATGGATGTAGTTATGCAAATTTTGGGCCGGTCTGGTGGTACAATCGTCAACTCGAACGACTTAACAACATGCCCGTCATGGGTTCAAGTCCCGGATAGACCGTGCCTCCATTCGTAGGGCTGACTATCCTGCTATGGGGGGGAACCAATTAGTCACTGAAAACCAAGCCCACAAGTGGGTACAGGCAGGCCTTGACCGACAACGGTTGTTGTGCCAAAAGAAGAAGAAGAAGAAGTTATGCAAATTGCACGAGAACAAACATGAAAATAGTAGAAGAAATACAAAAAAATCATTCGATAATGAACTAACTTTGTTCCCCAATTGGATTATTGCCGCATCAGATAAAAAATACTATTCAATCAATATTTAAACAATTTACAGGGTTTTAAACGGCATTTTACAACGTGCGCTGCTATATTTTGTCGCTCACTTCGCAGCACTTTTCAAATGGCAATTACTTGGTGAATAAAACGAGTTATGGATCAAATTACTCAATAGGGATGTTAAAATTTAACGTAACTTGGACGGGATAAATTTAACATTGGACCAGTCCAACTACGCTCTAAGAATCAAAGTAAATTTTGTGAGCGACAATATATGCAGCGCACATTGCAAAATGACTTGTAAACCCCTGTATAACTTTTTGACTTTAGCTATACAGGAGATGATTCTGTTCTGAATCTGAACAATTATTTCTAAAAATAATGTTAGACCACATCAACGATTGCATCGTGTCAATTGAGCTGTTTAAAATAATAATTGACCCTTTTTTCGACTACTTTTCATACTGATAGAAATATTGTTGTATCATTTTTCTTTCGCATTTGAAATACTTGATGTATACAATTCTATGCATTCTACACGCTGCCGCTAATTTACATCGCCAGCCACTAAGTGTTTGCTACGTCTGGAGTGCCTTACGTTGCAATATCGCTAAAAACGTTATTCAAATGTACGTGTACTATCGAAAGTGTATGCAAGTGTCGCTAAAATTGGTTGTGTGTGTATTGCGTGTGTACTTTAAACCGACGTGAAAGTGTAAAAGCTACTTCCTGTGTGTTTATGTGTGAATGTGTAGTAACACGTGTGCAGGTAAAGGTGAAGCTGTCTATCGCTTGTACCCAGTGTGGAATTCGCCGAAATAATCGCAATGCTAATGAACGATCCAAAGCGGTGGCTCAGAATCAGAAACGCAACCCTTTTTCTACTTCTCCAGCATCCAATGATGGGAGAGAGGAGTGTGTGTGTGAGTGTATCCCGAGAGCCGAAAGGATTAAAAGCCAACGTCCAAAGTCAAAATGTTGCCGCTCAACCGGAAACTTCCGGAAAGCCCCGGAACATTTGCAAACCGTGCAACCGCTGCTCGCGCGCGCGCCCTGTTGAATGCAACGTGTAAGAACAATTTATCTTTTCGATGGCGGTGTCGTATGGATTAAATTTGGAATTTGTCCCCGCTCGAAAACGTTTCGGTAATCGCAGGCGATTAACATCTTTAAATTCCACAGCTGGCAACAAGTAACGGCGCCGTGTTGGTGAGAGGTGAGTGGTGGAAAGCGTTACTGTCGCCCTTTCTGTTTCATTGAGGCTTCATTGAGGGGAGGAGAGGCGTTTTAGATTTGCTAGCAGAGTAGTAAGTACGGTACAAATGACATAAAGCCGTTGGAAGAAGAAGGAGAACGAACAGAAAGAACGAAATAGAAGTGAAAAGTGACCGAGTGTATGGACAAACACCCATAAACAAAACGGAAGTGACAAGTGTGCAGAGAAGTGTGCAGTGGCACCGTGTTTAGGTGAGTGTGAGTGTGTTTGTGTGCGCGTGTCTGATTGAGGCCGTGTGCTAAGGTTCATTCTTTACTGTTTCAGCAATTATCACACTGCACTGCGTTTTGGAGGGTTTTTTTTGTGACGCCGCAAAAGCTTCAAATCAGAATCGTGTTAGCTGGTGTATCAAAGTAAGTATCAAACAGCGCAGCACCCTATCAATACAGGCTTGAACGAGTTAAGGGCAAAAGCAACATACAGATACAGAAAGAAGGGATAGACAGAGAGGGCGAGAGAGAGAGAGAGACAGAGCCGAGAGCAAATATGAATTGTCGCGTAAGCCGATTCACAGTAATTAGTTGCAGTAATTAGTGAAACAGTAAAACTCGTTCGAGTGAGTGGCGCGATAAATCGATAAGTTGATCAAAAAAGAGTAGATGAAAGTAAGGAAGGAAACTAAAGTACTGAGTTTTGTAAAAGAAGTAGAGGAAAAAAGGTGCCACTCTTCTGCACGGACTTACCGGTATATCGTGTGAATGAGGTAAATGATCTCCTTTTCGCTGTGGTGTTGGAAACGGTGTGAGCAGAAACGGTGGAAGTTAGAGCCTCAGGTCGTTCGTAGGAAAGGAGAAACTACTTACCCTATGCCTATCTAGTGGATCACCGTAGACGTCTCTACCTCTCCTATATACAAGTTCATCGTAACGCGTTCTGTCCTCGGGGAAAATTAATTCCCTTATTTCGGTCACTAACGTATGCTGTGTGTGGTGAAAAGGTAAGTGGCAACGTGCCGTTGCGATTACAAGAAGAATGGCCTTTCACCCTGCTTTGCTGGAAGCTTCCGCGACAACACTTACCTTTTCGGGTGTATCTAACATTTCTAATAAAACAGATACGAAGGCCTCTATGGTCATTCCTCTAGCACCATATTCCGCTATATAATATGATAGGTTAGCAAAATGATGACGAGGTAATAAGGATCTGGCTTTTTCTTCAACCATCGCTGACACCGGACATTTCCTGCGCGTTCTGAAAGGAAAGCAGCACACGCAGTGAAGAAGCAGGCGTTCGCCAACCGTTTTGGAAGCTGAAACGACCGATCTTACCTGACACCGGTCGGGCTGTAGGCGTCCCACGGTTCCGGCTCAACGGTGGTACACGAGTGTGGCACTTTCCCGACGTCACGGACCAGCAGCGACATTCGTTTGTGGAACTTAAATTGACTAACAGCCTCGTCATGGGTAACCTCCATGAATGATTGACCATTCACTTCTAAGATTTGATCGCCGACCTGCGGAGTGGAGAGGAGCAGAGTAGAAGGGTCAAAGAAAACAGTCAAGCTCCGAGGGGGCAGCGGAAACTCACCATCAGTCCTGCCCGGTCGGCAACACTGTCCTTGTCGACGCCGGTAATAAAAATTCCTAACCCGTACTCGACCCCGCCCCGTATCATCAGTCCGAGCGACTGGCCGGGCTCTATCAGTAGGTCGACTCTTCGGACTCTGCAGGTGAGGTTTTCGGTTTTTGTTTTATTTTCATTAGTGCCGATTATTTTACGATCGTGCGAGCCACCGACGATTTCCGATCGAAAGAGCGAAACGGGGCAAGAATGTGGAATAAAAGAGCGAGAGAGAGAGAGAGAGAGAAATAGAGAGAGAGAGAGAGAGAGAGGGTGAGAGAGAAGGCAGGCGATAAATTTTAATTCCGGTGCGATTGCAGTGGCACGATGCAACAATTCCCTGCCGAGACCGAGAACCTCCCTCATTCCCCCCATACAAACATACACACACATAAATTCCTTGGCGCCGGAGAGGGATACGGCACACTGTGCTGTGAATAGAAAATTACTTCCTTGGGCGCATAATTCGGAAGGCAGCTGGGGAGTATGTGTGACCCACATGGATGGCGCACACTCGGGGCCCTATAAATCGTTCGCACTGACAGGGACATGTAATGTTTAATCTTCTTTTCCGGGGACCGTTTTTTTGGGTGGAAAATTGGAAATAATGCACCCGGAGTGTTTGTGGGACGAATTGAAATTCATTACGAATCCTTGCAATTTGCACGTAGAAAATAAATTCAATTTTGGAATGCTTCTACTTTTTACGAGCACGGCCATTGAATAGAGGTCACTAGAATGTGGAAATGAAAGGTTGTTTTTTTGACGCTCTCTAGAAGGTAACTATTATTCTAACAGCATAGGCAAACATCTCAAAATTGTCTAATCGATTGCAAATATTTATATGGTAGCTCAAACAATCTGGTTTAGTGCGCTTTTGGAGCATGTTAAACATACAATTAACAATGACCAAATTTTAATGACCAGAGATGAGGCTAAGCTCTTCAATGAGATGGGATCCGAAACCCTTTTTTGAGGGCTTATATAGGCTCTCCCATCCAACTCCTTTTTCGACACGTCCTTTCGTGCAGAGTGGTAGCATGTGTCACCATATATCCAAGCTGTTTTGGACACTCCGGAGGCAACACAAGATAGCAAAGCAGTTGGAGCACTGGATAAGTAGTGAGTAGATGAGGTTTAGGTAATTGTGCTACATGTGGCCACTTATATATATTCCTTGCATACATCCACACGTTAAGAACAATGAAAACCGAAAACCGAAACTTTCTGCCATAAAAATAGGAAATGAGAAAATCTTCATTAAATTGAGATATACTAAAAGAATCCTTTAAACTGACACTGAATGAATGAAAAGACACTTTCGTTAATGAATCTCTATTTTCTGTCATTTGGTTTCCTCATAGTGCTAGTTGGGAAAAGAAGTTGGAATTTGTTTCATCCCAGGTTTACAAGACTAGCAATGAATTTGCCACCTTTGAGAGGAGTTAGTGTTATGCCAAGCTATAGGGACCGTTGCTTGTTACTAGGTCCAAACGCATGAACATCGTCACAAAGTTAATACATTTTTTTCCAGCAAATTGTTAAATAATGAATTGGATGCACCTTCCCTGGTAGGAAAACTTAACATTTATACACCTGCTACAATCTTTCGACGCAAACTATTTGGATTTGGAACTAACGATCTTGTACTATCAATGGCAAGGCAATGTAGTGACTGGATTGATCTTTTGATTTTAACCTTTCGACAGATTCGTATAAGACGAGCCTTTTATTACTTTTAAATGTCGGTGATAATAGTCGTTGATCTGAGGATTAGTTAAAATTTAATTATAGTATAGTTTAGTCGTAGCGCAGTTTAATAAGCAGGACGAGTGCATGAATAAATTAAGTATAAATTATAGATTACTATTATTAAATAAAAATATTTTAAAAATTATTTAAAAAGTACTATCATATTTCTGTTACGTAAACTAGGTTTAACAAATAATTTAAAAGATTCAAATATACTTGGTAGTCATTCTTCATGATGTTTCCAGTTTAATTTTTTGAAAATAGAAATGGGAGTAGCCTTCGACAGTAAAATAAATAATAAACATTCTTTATTTTGAGTTACAATTGGGAATAATTATAACAGATTGCTTTGCTGATTATACTAGATCTTTACCGATTTTTTACACCTTAAACTATGATTATGTTATTACATTTTTTACAAAAATTAAAGAAAAAAAAATGAAAACAGTACATAAAATCATGAATTGTTTCATGTCCCTCTGTTCAGGGCATAACAAACGAAAAAGTTTAATTTATATAAGTAAAAAAATGAAACAAAAAAACACACTAACGCTGAATAGAAATGCAATTAATTTATGGAATTTTCCATTCCCCCGAAGAAGGTCGTGTGCTATATCTAAGTTCATGAATTAAAAATTAAACTCAATGCATTCCATGCGCTTCTTAGCGCATCCTTTTTGCCACCAATGCCACCCTATCTATCCTCTCCCACTGCTCTCTATGGGTCAGAAACGAGCGACGACCATCCGTAATTAGACCACGAACCCCAAGCCGCCCGTAGTCGCAGCGCACTGCTGCCCGATCATAATTCATATTTTATGTTTTTGTCGCCCGCCTCCCTCTCCCCCCTCCAAACCCCATCCAACTTACCTATCACGGCGTTCCGGTCGTCGGCCCCCGTACTCGTACGGTGGTGAGGCGGGCCGGCCCTGCCGGTCCATCCAGGAGCAGGTTTGGCGGTTCGGCGGCGGCGGATACATGCCGGGCGGCGGCGGTACAAGATCGCCCGCCACGCGGCTGCCCCCGGGGACGCCCGGAGGTGGCCCGAACCCGTGCAGCGGGGCGGACGAGTTGAGCATCGAGGCGGCGGACGGCGGTGCCCTTACCGTCATGCTGATTTGCCGCGACGATTTCAGAATCTGCACACATCTCTGGTTTGGTGAGAAAAAAAGTATGGCAATAGGAGAGAGACAGACGTCTAGTTGAGAGGAGGAGACTAAGGAAGGAAGTGGCGAGAGGGGGAGGGGGGTAATAGCAAGATAACAGAGGTTGGGGGAGGGGGAGGTAGGGTAACAAAGGACACATAGCTAACCCATAGCGGTGAAAAAGAAAAGAGAGACAGTGGAGGAAGCAAGACACATTTCGGGAAAGAAAGCAAGCGGCAAAACATCGATAAACTAGCGTGTGGTGCATGACAGAAGGGGAAGGGGGGTAAGAATAAACATCGAGGAGAGAGTAAAACACACACCCTCATAGACAGACACATGTATATATCCTTAAAATGGGAGCAAGTGGTCATTTTTCTCGGAACGTGAATGCACTGGAGAAAATTTTCAATCTTCTCAAAGGGAACTGATGGAGTGGAAAGAGAGCTTGGAGTGTAATACATTTTTATGTAATGAGCCACAACAGAGCTGCTACATGCACAGCGTGTGGGCACTTTGCATAGCCACTGTTGTCGCGCTCGATCGTAAATCTGTCTGGCATTCGTGCTGCGTGACAGGCATATTCCATTTGCTTAACGGCGAGCTACTGGCCACTGAACCAGTTGTCGATCAGTGTTGCACAAGATGCATGTTACAACAAATAAATGTGGAGGAGGATGTTTTCAAACCAGATCTGCTTGTTTAATACGTGTGAGTAGGTCCAGAGCATAGACGACTTCAGCTTTGAATTACCGTACCTTGAACCATCTGAGGAGATGTTAGAAATTGATTGTAAATGGTTTCAATACCTCGTGTTCTATTCTAACTATACTAACGATATTGTACAAAGTAACAAATTAAATGAACTTAAATGATAAAAAGAGAAAATTGAGCTGTAAAATAGGACTATAGAGCTAAAGAGTATTTACGTAATCCATCGATCGTCAAAAGTGATGTTTATGTTGATTGATGTTGTTTTAAGACAGTGCGTAACATAACTTTACGATTGATACGGTTTTATCGAAATGTGTCCTCTCCAATTTCATTATTTTGTTTTTTTTTATTTGTTAGTTTTTTTCCACAGTGATCTTATAGTTTAAAATCCTATTTTTGGCGACAAAAAGGCACAATATGGTTTTATTGCCGAAAAACTATGTGATAATCTAATATTATTACGCACTGTGTTCGAAGTAAATTCTTAATAGACTAAATTGAGTTATAAATATTATTCAAATGAACAAACAAAACATTCAAAAATTTCATTATTAAATAGCGAAAATTGTATCTATTGTTTCTTCTATCTATTCCGTGAGGTGCTTGTGTCATTTACTCCCTTTTTCTGTGAGCGACCAGGCGTCTCCATCAAGTATGCAAAGTTGGCAACAAATGGTTTGCTGGCGGTGTCTTGGCAAGTCGTAGTCGACAAACACTGCTCCTTCTACTTCACTACTACTATTCTATGCAAGAATAACTTTAAAGTTTTCAGCAAAAAGAACTTTGAACTAAAAAACAAAAAAAAACTCTTCAACTCTCAGCTCAATTTCAGTTCGTCTGTGCTTAATTAATGATAATTTTTAGTCTAACTGTTTTGCAAATCGTTTTCATCATGCACATAGTTTTGAGAAGCATGCAAAACGCTTCACCGACGGGTGTTTGGCCCCATAAAAACCAATCGAGTCTCTCGACACATCCTGCCGAATTGGGTTTGTCGTTTGGCGTGTCACCACAACTGGTCAAACGATACTCGGCCACCAATTTGAATTTTATATCACACAATGTACCTCTGCCACTGTGCTTTTTTTAACAGCAAACTTTTCCCCAGCAAGCACCCACCATGCTACACTAAAAGTATAATTTTACACTCCTCCGCTCTCGGGTCTGTCGATTATCCTCCACCCTAAAACCGAACGAATTCGCAAGTCACCCGGGCGTAAGCCGAGTAAAGTTGTAATTTATGCAGCGCTGCAGTGTCACTTTCGCCCTGTCTTGCGGAGCAGCGAGAGCGAGAGAGAGTTTGGCTTTGGTGGAGTTGAAATCATTACTGTCACTTCTTATATTACAGATTTGTATGACGCGCGCGATGGTGTGGCTGTTCGTGCACTGCTTCACTTTGGTTTGTTCGTTTTAAAGGGAGGCACAGTTTGTTTTTTTCTCCTCCTTTTTGTGCAAGCAGAAGTTTGCTACCATTAGCCGGTGATGCCAAGGAGATACTTCTTTGCAGCTTTACGCCATCTCGACAAGCTCATTTTTCACCCGGGCAAACCTTCTTCCTCTGCCCGGTTTGTGCAACTGTTTATCTTTTCCCTCGATGCAAAACAATAATCCACCGCAACATCCACCACGGCTGCTTCCTTGTTGATGGGTGTGAGCTTCTACCCATATCCTTTCCACCATGGCGGTATTTCCTCCCGAGACAGAGAGAGAAAAAACACAACCAACTGCTTTCTGCTCTTCCCTCGAATAGGGATGGAACGAAATTCCACTTTGCGGTCATGCAAACGAAGTTAGCTAATAACTTTCCACGGCACAAAAGAACCGAGCGGGGAGAACAGTGGACTATGGACAAACATTTGTCCAGACCGGACTTTGGAGTTGGAGAGGCGGGCAGAGTGCAGAAATGCAGGAGATTAAAACTTTTTCCAAGTTTTTATCCGAAGCCAGGGCCACGCCGTGGTACATTAGTGCTTGAAGATTTGTTTTTTTCGGGTGTTTGTAGGTCAACGATGAAGCGCATCATTTATGTAAGAAAACTATTTTCTTCTTTTTGGTGGAGAGTTCATAAAACACTGTTATACCTTACTATATGAAAAAAAACGTCAAAGAAAGTTCAAAAAACCCCTGCATTTCTAACAAAAAATACAGTTAAACGGGAGATTTTTTTTCAAAAGTACAAGTGCAAGCAATACATACAAAACAAACAAAATAAAAGCAAACACAACACCACACAGCTACTGGGAATGGTTCACATTACTCAAAGCAGTAAACACACTTGAAAGCAGGCAGCAAGAAAGTGACAGAGACAGAGACAGAAAGTCTATTGCCAATCTTTTTTTCTTCTTTAAGTTAATCTTTATCATTGTATTTAGTGGTATGGTTTAGATGCGATATAATGTTTTGAATTGTTTTTATGAGGTTCGTTTTGGAGTTAGATGTGAGGTTTTTAGAATTTTGAGTTGAACATTTTTTCAAATTTAAGGCAGCAACATGGCAGGAAATGGCTTTCAAAGCGTCTTTGAAAAGTGAACAAAAGCGGAGAGTGAATGTGATGTAATACGATTTTTGTTTTTCAATATTTACAGAAGTAGTCTCGTATTTTTTTTCTTTTTCGTTTGGTTCCATTCATATGCAATCAAAGCATAATTCGATTCCTTGGGCGTATTTGTATGTGCCCTTGTTTCCACTCTCGCTTACACTCTTTCTCTCCACCTTTTTTCTTCACTTTCCGACAGCTTGTGCTGGAATATTTCATACTTCATTCCGAATGGGAAACACAACTTGCATGCTCGACGAAAAAAGGCACCAAATGGGGAGGACCGTTTGCCGCACGGGAAGCGGTCCGCTCCATTTTGCCAATAGTAAAACCAATCAATGCGGAACCGAATAATGGGTCGGTGGGATGTGTTGGTGGATGTGAATATTTGTAAGGGAAGAATGTAACGGAAGAGTTGAAAAAAAAACGAGAAAGAGAGAGAAAAAAAGGTTCACAACCAAACCATTCCTTACCTTAAGCGCTTCTTCGTGGTTGATGGAGGTGAACGGTGTACCGTTCACCTCGAGTATCGTGTCACCAGGCCTCAGTCCAGCACGTTCCGCGACCGATCCTTCCTCGATTCGGGAAATGTAAACACCGACTCCTGCGGAAGGAAGCAGAGCAGCTGAGAACGTGGGTACTCGCGAATATCGTGTGTGCCGGCCGGGTATTTGGGCATCAAGAAGGTAAATAAGGGGAGATTGAGGGAAAAGAGCGGGAGAGTAGAGAGGCGAAAAGCGATAAAAAATATTTCATCCATTCCTGGTACGGGTGTACGTGCTCCTTCTTATGTGTTTACTTTTTATAGCCGAATTGAACGGGCCGGTTGCAAACGGCAGTGCCGGTTTTGGGTGTAGTTGGAAGGCAAAACTAATTTTACGACAGCCCAATTTTGGCCCCCTTTCCCGGTTAGTGAAGATGGACGGGTTTAAGGGGGTGCCATGAGTAGCCCCCGTTTTTACTCTTCAACCTCCTTCTCTGCGATAGGGGAAAACTGCAATTGCAATCCAAGCATATCCCGAAACGGAGCTCCATTTATCAATGGTTGAGATGGTCCCGCCCGACGGTGATACGTGCCTTTTACGGACAAAGTTTTTACTGTGTGTACCTGTGTTTGTCAGCTGGGCCTGTCAGCGTTGGCAAACACAAGCGTACGCTCTGGTGCCAACAGAATCATTACGTACTGCCTAGCACGACATTCAAATGAAACTGAAATTTAATAATCTGACCTTACCCCGCTTGAGCAACAACGGTAGAAAAGGTCTTAGTCATTTGCTCGAGGTCAGTGAATTCCTTGCTAAGTGGGACCATGCATGTCGCAGTGTCCGAAAAATATGCTCAAAACTGAAGCAACCCCCCCCCCCCATGGGGCCAGAAATTGTTTCGGTTTCAAATTGGTGCTCTTTGTGGTGGCGATTGACCGGAGCTTTCGTGACTGGCAGCATTTTGTCAGCATCGCAGGCCGGTGTATTGATTCACCCTGACCATTACCCTGACCACAGTATCGCAGGTAAAAGGGCGTGTTGGTAGTTGAAGGTTTGCCACCGGAAAGAGAATATGCCGTCCATGCCGCATTGCTAGCCCCGTTTTTGTTTGGCTGCCGTTGTACGTGCAAATTTCGTGTATGCGGAGATATGTTCAATTTCCATTTCGAACAAATGCCTGTTGCTTAAGATGTTACATTTTATGGACACTTGGAATTGTTTTACGATGTAATGGTTGTGCAATGTTCAAAGCGCCACCTTAAAAAAACAACGAAACATATCAATCTGCGCAATATTACATGAAAACATTAATTTTAAACCATTGATTGCATACTATAAGCGCCTCACTGTTTGCCTTTCATTTGGCTGTTCAAACAAAGAGGGCGAGACAATTGCATCCTGCACCACTGTGCGACCATTGTGCGCATCTGTCTTCCATCGCCCATTTGCCCAGAATGAATGGGGCAGCGTTCTGTTCGATCCTCAACGAAGCAAAAAATAAACCCGTGCTTGAAATCTGTATTAAATTGTCAATCATTTTCACACATTCAGGTGAACGTGTCCGTGCTGTCCCGTTTTGGCGCGGCACGGTGCGGACGCTGTGCTCGATGCGGACAAATTGAAATTAGATTCACAAAACATGCTTCCTGATAGACTCTGTGACTGTGGTTCGATAAGCCATCCGCGGGGCTGTTTGGTTGGATGCGAGAGAAGCTTGCAGAGAAAGTGTAGGGAGCAAAAACAACACAGCGATGTAATTGAAAAAAAATCACTGCAACAATGCATGCTGCACGGTGCTGTACACCTGGATGCGGTTTGGCATTCGCTGTACGGTTGGAACGGTGCCAAACCGGTCACTGCCTGGTTGTTTGGTTTAGATAGATGTTTTTTACTTATTTTGTTGTTGCTCGCAATCTACATTTTCTCACACACTGGCTTAAACTGGACTGTGACTGTGATACTGGGCTATGGTTTGTTCTTCAGCATTTGACTACTTACCGGAATCTTTACCACCCTTGACGCATATCCCGAACCCATGGCTGCTGTCCGTTTGTTGATCACGTGACATGCTCACGGTTCGGGTTGTAAGCTGATGTATGTTCGGTATGCTACGATCTCGGTCGCGATCGCGATAAATCTGTTGAGAAAGGAGAGGGATTATTTAATTTGTTTTATGTAAAGATGAAAAACGTTTACAACCCTTCACGTCAAGGTTCAATCTACTGCGACGAAAACGGCATTATTAAGAAGAGCAACACTTCATATTGGTTTATAACCACCGTATATACGGATAGGTCCCATGGTGTCATTCGTAGCGCTTGGGCTAGTTCGTCCAAGGAAGTATGATCGAATCGCATTTTGACTCGTTTGAAATCAAAATTTTCAGTGATCTTTATCTTTCCTTTCTCGTGGCATGATTTTTATTAAGTACATTACCCTTTACAAGAAGAGTAAGAACATTAAAAAAAAAATTCTTTATTGACGTCCTCCGCAGTGCTGCGTAATGTTATGATAATCTAGTGATAATCACCACCGAAAAATAACGAACATACCCGTGGTAGCTTGATGTTCTGTTCATTGCTAATAGTCAATGATAGTGCGTGGCATATGACAAAAGCCGTACGCGACGTGCGATTGCTCGAATCGAACTCGATACTATGGCTGACAAGCTGAGCATATTGCCGGCACAAGCATAATTATGATTTTTTTGACTGTGAACAGTGCTGCCAACGACTGAAATGAAATTCAAATCAGCTCACGTACACAACATAGATGATCACAGGTGAGACTCGAACAATTGGTGGAGCAATCACATGCTTGGTAACATTTTATTTAGCACCCAACTCTTGGTCACTCACTTGGTCACGACATTTTTTTGTCGGTGATAATTACGCCATTCTTGGAATATACTTGGCGTGTGCAACAATGTAAGCATGCTTTGTCGCTCTGTTTGTTTTGATTGTCTGTCGGGTCGAAAAGAGCGAGAAAACTTGTTCATTGTGTTGCTTGGAACCACTCTCACGCATCGCATATCTCTCAAGACTATCGCGATAATAACCGACAGAAAATGTCGCGACCAAGTGACTGAAGTTTTGCACAAAATGTCACCAAGCATGTGATGGTTGCACTAACTGTTTGAGTCTCACCTTTGATCATCACAGTAGAGCTCGTGACGCTGGCATGATTTTGTTTGAGTCTGAATTTGTCATGACCATGTCAATGACATTTTGCAGAACTGATCACAGTAGAAAAAAGTTATGAAAAAATGACTGATCAAGCGTTGATTGCTATAATGTCACCAAGCTGATTATCACAATTGAGTACGTTACGCTGACAAAGATATTGTTTTAGTCAGATTTTTGTATGACATTGACAGTGACATTTTGCAGCACTGCTCTTGCGTGTTACATAACTTTTGTTATTCAACTGCTTCCTTTATGTAACAGATTTCGGCGCGCCCTAGACAGAGCTGGCGCGTCTATTTAATAAATCAATTGAAATCAAAGTTAATATTAATACCCATAAAATTTGACGCTCGCGAGCTCACAATCAATAAAACCCATTCTCGATGACTGCTGACACGCTTCCTTACCAAACGTCATAAATATGCTAATAGACACGGTCATTAATCTCCTATTCCAATTAAAACACAATTCTTTTTGCTAAATCATGACGCGCCAGTGCTTTGTTCGTCCAACTTTCATCGATAGATCTATTTCTTTATCTATATATCTCTCTCTTTCCTGAAAGAACCCTTGACAGTGGGTCGTCGTGAACGTAGTCGCACTCGCTACTTACTTGATGGGTGGTGGAAGGCGGACTGCTGGCGGGACTGCGACGGCCTCGGTCACGTGTACCGTTACTATGATAACTAGTAGGAACTGAAGAAGACGAACTAGTTGAATTAAACATTCTTATGACCTGCTCTGGTGATATAGGCCGCTTCTTACCATTATGTCTGGTAGAATTTGGAACTGTGCCTAATTTTGTAAAGGTTGGAAGAAGTTGGAAGTTTTCAAGCAAACAGTACAGAGAGAAAAGACAGAGAGAGAGAGACAGAGGGGGGGGGGCATATTGGAAGGAAGGACCAGGACACGAAACGTCCCAGGACGATAGACAGAAAACGAGAGAGAGAGAGAGAGCGATAGACACGAAGGTAGAGAGAGAGAAAGGTAAATAGAGCGGGAATGTGTGCTTTTGGGGCGTTTGGGGCACTAGACATGAAAACTAGTCAAGAAAAGGACATAAGAAAACACACAGAGAGAAAGAGAGGGCAATAGAAACGCACACGCTAGGACGGTGAATGGGGACGGAGGGAGAGTTCAAGGTTGCCAAATTAGCCAGCAATGCACACCAGCACAATGGCCGAGCGAGCAGTGGCGTTTCCTCGCCGAATTGGAAAACTTTCCGCGCTCGGCCATTTTCTTTACGACCGAACTGGAGGTCAGCATTTCCTTGGAGCGGGTGTAGGGGAGGGCTTAACAAATTTGAACGATATTTACTCACGGGGGAAAAAAAGGTTGGGAAAATACAAACCATGATTTCTACAAACACACATACACACAGACAGACGCAGACACTTGGTCAACAGAAAAAGCTAGAGCTGGCAATGGAAACATACACAGACAGAATGGAAACTTCGACGGCGAATTCGATCACATGGGAAAATGGAAGGCTCACAGGGAAAACACTAAAATTGAAATGTTTCAAACTGAAGAGGATGAGCGAAAAAACAAGAAAAATGCGGAACTGTTTTCCAAAGAAAACTCGCATCCCATTGTGTAATGTGGGAAAAGCTTAAAAGGAAAATGTAAATGGCGCCATTTTTGGCGTCATTGAAAGAAATGGAAGAATTCTGTCGTCAGTAGTAAACGACGGGCAACACTAATATAACACAGACACATACACTAGACACATACACATTCATAGACAAAACGTAACGTAAAGTGCACACTTAGGAGATTTACAGCGAACGAAAGGATTTCGTGCTTTATCGAGAGCCATCGAAACGCGCTAAGTGTGTGCAATTTTCCCGCGGAAGGAAAAGAGTGTATGGAGGAAAACTGGGAAAGGGGGTAAAACATTCAAGGTCCAGGCGCAGAAAAACAACAAAGACACCGGTTGCACCAACGTTGGGGAGAAGTGTTCAAATCGAACCGAAACTGATCAGTGCAGAAAGGGAAGAACGGAGACCTAGTGAATAGTGGTGGCTCTGTGTGGGTGTGTGTTTCTTTGTCTTTCTGTAGTTTGTCGTGGAGAACGATTCGGTTTAATTTACGAGGTTCACTTGATTTCGTTTCAATTGGCCAGCATAATTGACAGCAAGGAGTAAATATAGGAGAGATCGCTCAGTTGCGTGAATCAGCTCAGAGCTGATGAGTTAGAATGGTGATCTAAATCTTTAATTGAAACTAAAAGAGTAGGCAAAAGAATGCTGGCGAGAAATGTATAACCTCTGTAAGCATGATTTCTTAAATCAATCACAACTTCATTAATGAATTGCAAAAGAGTTACTAGTCGGCTGAATCACCCATTGAGATTAAGCTCTCAAATGAATGATTTAGGTCACGAATTTGGTTGAGTTATTTGTGTGTTGTAACTCTCACAAGAGTAACTACACTCTCGGGTTATAAATGAGTTATAGAAAGCTCTCTGTGATGATATAATTCAACTTCTGCCTTGCAAAGATTTAGGTCACTCATTCTAGCTCCATATGCTCATTGCCAATAAGGAGCCAGCCTGAGCCGAAGCTGAGTGGCATGATAGCTTAAAAAGAGAAAGCAGGAAGTCCGGGTGTTGGAAGTGGAAAAAGCGAAAGTAGATAGTAGAAACTGCCAAGCAGTGGGGAGTAGTTCGGGACACAGGGGAAAGCGTAGTGTGTGTTTGAGCTTTGTGTTTCTTCGTTACTGCTTTTGTTCCCTATTTTCTTTGAATGCATTCGGTGATGCACACATTTTTGGCTATCGAAATTATCTCGCTGCGTATAGTTTCGCAGCAATTTACTTCCGGTTGACCCATAGACATAATGGCAAGCAGAAGAACCAGGACCAGGCTGCATCGTATATAATAGTTGTGTTTTATTTCAAAAGGGATGAGCAAAACGATCAACTAGATGGTTGCTGGCTGCTACTGGAGAAAGGAGCGTAACAACTTGCTAGACTAGACTAGGGGTGACTAGACTAGATAAGGGGGGAGGAGGGGAGATGATGGCAAACAGCAAACCGGAGCAATACAGGCGGTTCTGCGTCTACTCTACTTGAGCAGAAGTGTTCGAGAATGCAGTGAACGATGAGGCTAGCAGGATACAACGACTACTGATCACACACAACTACGACTAGGTTGGAATAGTAGACAAAGAAGAGTCAATGATAGATTAAACGAGAAGATAAATAACAGTAGATTTGAGACCGAGTAGAAACAGATGGATGGCATAAAATGACAAGTTGATCATGGTGTGGTGAAGATATACTTAGAGTCTCTCCTTTGGAATTAAAATGAGTAGATAGAACTTTAATCTTAATTCATTCTAGAAACAACTCGATTTTAAGGTGTTTATAGAGAGATGATGGCTCTTCTAGGCATGCCATAAGAAAAAGATAAGATAAATACAAGAGCCGAATAAAGACAGCAAAAGAGAGTAAACGAAGGATTGGAACGAGTGGATTATAATTCGAAACAAGATAAGTTAGCCTGAGCGATGTACTACAGAGAGATAGAGAAAGAGTGAATAACAGAGCAGTTAGGACAACTAATGGCGGACACTACAACACTATCAGCACTACGGTGACTTTTGGACGGACTTTGACGGGAGCGTGGACGCTTGATAGCGCTATAGATAGAAAAGGCGGATTCTGTCCAGGGCGGGGTACACTGATTGAAATCTTAGGAGGACTGGTTAGACGGGCGGGGCAGGGTCTGGACAAACTGGGTCTGGGGGTGGATCATAATGGGGTATGAGTGAAGAGTGTGAAGTGGTTTTAGTAGAAGTCGTTTGCTTTACCTGCACCAGTTGAAACACCTAAGCTAGCTGACTCTAAATAACTACTTCTACTTGGCAAAGAACCTCCTTTGGAAGGGACACCGGCCGTGTTATAATAATAATGAGGAGAGTGTGGTCTTTCTCTTTCTACTATTGTATATGAAGTACCGGGTGGTGAATAATATAAACCTGAGCGTCCGCGTAGCGAGCTTGTGCTGTTGCCGATGCGCGTACTGCCGTACGGGCCGATCACGTCCTCGGCCTCGAAGCTGTTGGAGCGTACGTGCCCGCCGGCCACCAGACCGCTCGCGTGGCCACCGGCCCCGTGCCCGACGCCGTGGATGCTGCCGGTCGGGACGCTGCCGACGCTGCCGACACCGAGCGCCGAGCCGGCCGACACGCCACCGACCGCACCGGCCGTCGAGTGGTGGTAGATTGAGTTGACTGGCGGCGAGGCCACTTGCTGGTAGCCGCTCCGGGAGCTCCATCGGGACGGGCCTAGATCGCACAGCTCGGCGTAGTCGTTCCCGGCACCCATTGCTAGGGGGTCTCCGCCACCGGGGGCGCCCCCTAACCGCATTTCCAAACACCTGCCAAAAAGGGAACGAAGCGTGGAGTTAGTATGAGATTGGTACGTGCATTGGATGGGTATGATTTATGCGATGATCAGGATCATGTTTCAGGCACGGTGATACTGAATCTTCCTCTGTCTATGGAGATTGAATTTGAGCGTACTTCTAGAGATTATAAGACAAGCATTGGTTTGTTGGAGAAATGTCTTAACCTTTGAATCTCTGGAGAGATGTTGTACAACCAGTTTTGAATAATAAATAAGTCGTATTTGAGTGAATATATTGTAAATACAATGCTGAAGTATTTGAATACTGGTATCAACAGGCTTGGTTCATCTTCAAAATAAAATACAAAGAAACTGATATGTCTTCCTATGTCTTCCTATGACTACTATATCTATGTTGCTTATGCCATACATGTATAGTTAACAGAAATACAATCGTTGCCACCTAATTTTGGCTCTTAGGCATCAATTATTGATAGTGCGCATAAATTTTTGCCTACAAGGCATCAATTTTTGACAGTGCGCATTTTTGACTCTATCGCACGTATTTTTGTCTGTAAGTCATCAATGGGGTCCTTTCCGTTTTAAGTTCGTAGGCTGAAATTTCAGCCTGTCAACTGTTTGTATTGCAGTTTTGGAACTGTAGCTTATATAGCAGTTTTGGAGCAGCTATCTAATAATCTAATGGGTATAATATACAGGTGGGCTTATCTCAAGGTGTATGCAATCTTCTGAATCTTCTGAATGAGGAACTTAAGAGTGTTTTATGTATTGGTCATGCCTCCAGAAAGCTTGTTTGAACAAAAATTTTCACCCATACTGTCAAAAATTGATGTTCAAATTTGGTTATAAAAACATACTATGAGACCACCTGGACTACATACACTTTGATTCTAGATTCCATCACCAGATCTCTTTAATGTACCTTGGGGTAAATGTAAACAACACCACGGCTAGCATAGTCTAGACTGAAAATTGCAGGCTAGTTTTGTGTGTGGTTGTGTATGGAGGTTTACATGATTTCAGCCTCCTACTATCAAACTCCATACAAAGAACTGACTAGAATCTTGAAGGGCCCCAATATTTGACTCTTTTAGGATTCATGATAATTTTACAAGGTATTTGAGCAGATGTTTGACTATTGCAACTTTTTCACCCCGTTAAAACTTTCAATATTGGCCAAACAAATATTATATGTCAAATTTAATAAATGATATTGTTAACTACCTAAAATAATTTTAATAATTTCGGAACACACAGTTTCAGAAATAACGTTAAAATTTGTAAATAAGGCGATTGACTAACAATGAAAAATTTATGTCTTAAAGACAAAAATTGATACGATTATTCACCTTAGAAAGGTGTCACTGTGTGCAAATATTTTCAGAAAATTTCTTTCCCAATAAAAATCGATACTACTAAATCATCACATTTCGAGAACGTTACACCGACGTGCTGATCGACCTTCAAATCGGTTTTTCTTGTAACTTGATATTTCTAATGCTGCCGACCAGCTCCATTCCTTTTCCTTTTTTTGTTTCACCAACAACAGCACAAAAAGAAAAGAAACCCCATCGAAGCCCCGTTTACGCCAGAGGCTTCTTGTGGCATTAGACTGCTCGCAATACTATTACGGTTAGGCTCACACCCAATAGGTGGAGACCGTGGCGCACAAGTGCGTAAAACGTGGCAGAGTTTTATTAAAATTACCTAACGCTTTTACGACCACGGTCAACGTAAAGTCGTTTGGCAAGCCGTCGTCTCGTGGCGGTCGTGGTGGGGGATTCGTGTTTTTACGTCTGCCCGAAAATGTATCGCGAAAGACCTGCGCGATTACTCGAACGTGACCAATTCGCCTGTTCGAACAGTAAGGAAGTGGATCAAAACCACACGCCTGCGGAAGCTAGATCAACGAAGCCAATTACATTATTGGAGGGTTTTTTTCCTTTTGCTGCTTCTTCTTTTTCGTACGTTCGAGCTCATTTCGCTGTGCTGTACACATTATTCGTTTCGCACGATATCGAAGGTTTCAATTCCAGGGAACGGAAACTGGTAAAAAGAAAACCGGTGGCTGTCTTCTTGCATAACGTGCAGGATAAGTGAAGGAATTGGATGACGTTAAAGAAGCATTAAATTGAACCAACCCGAGCACCAAACCGAGCTGATCGATTAATCGTTGCGTGAAGAGACATTACAATTGCTTTGTAAGGACGTGGGTGAGTTAGTTGTCTGGAAAAATGGAACTGCTCGAAATGTTTCC
This sequence comes from Anopheles quadriannulatus, assembly GCA_000349065.1. Lineage (NCBI taxonomy): Eukaryota > Metazoa > Arthropoda > Insecta > Diptera > Culicidae > Anopheles > Anopheles quadriannulatus. Next base: position 917,178 of record KB668099.1, on the reverse strand, counting down.
GGTCCAGTAAATAAGCTTCATTCCACTCAGGGAAATATGCTACATTTCTAGTGCACAGTACAATAAACCATTTTTCATCAAAGTGAGTAATACCGGGGATAAGCACACTTCCACATTGTGTCGGCAAACAAATAGTACTGGTGCTGCAGCGATGCATGTAATAAGTGCAGCTGGTAGCAGTTCAAGCAAGCTTTATAGTTCATAAATCATTTGCAAAAAGTAAACCAACGCGCAACCGCAAATAAATTCATTTTCCAGAACAATCGTACAGTGTGTACTGGACAAGAGACGGGGAAACAACGGGGCACCGATCGATACGTTGTTTGAATTTGGTGAACGTTTTATCGCGAATGAGCATTGTTTGGGGAAAAGTTCAATTATGGTTCATAAAAAGAGGGCATTTGAAAGTTAATGCACAGTTCATAAATGGGATAAATCGCAGTTAAAAATCATACATTTTGTTTAAATTAAGACAAAATGTTAAACCTCAGCATTTGTTTGCGTATTTTTAGGCGCAAACTGTTCTAATATACGTCAAAACTGTCTTTTTATATTCTTTCCTTCAATCAGTCAGTCCGTATTATACAATGACACATTATTATAGGGAATAATGTTATTACAAAAGCTCAATATTTCATGTTTTATGATGCCTTCACGAGGCTTTTTTTGTGACAGGCAGCTGTGTCATTGTGGTTTATGAAGAGTTAGGCGATGCGCTGCTAAAGTACACACACCAAAAAAAACATGCACAAACATGTAGGCCATCAACTGTCAGTGCAAAACCAAACAAAACGCCTCCCGGTCAACATGCGTCAACGTTTGCACAGATTGTACACAATGCACCACGGCACCGCTCCCGGGACAGCTGATCGGGTGCCAAATGGGGTAGAGTGAATTTAATTAATTTTTCATCGTACCATCAATCCCGTACCACTGGTTCGCGTCCCTTTCCTGCCCCCGAGTGGAGGGGAAAAACTGGTTCCGGCTAGATTTCGGCGGTTGCCTACCAATGGGCTAGGCCGCCTGCCGGTGATGTGAAATTGGCACATGACATGCCTGCACGCATAATCAATGCGCGAAGCTCCCGATGGAGCTCCGTACGCTGGGGAGCAATCTGGGCACCCGAGCTGGCCACCGGGTTGTATTCTGTTAGGGAAATAAAGGTCCGCGAGAGGAACGGTTATATATTATCTAATAAGTGGCCCCGCACAAATGGGAAGCTTAAAGCTGACTTATGTAACTGTATGTAAAAGTTCCGGAGGAGGGTGATGGGCTGGTATTTTCATTTGAAATTAATTGAGACGAAATTATGCCTCCAGAGGTACCATGAACACGTAAAGGTGGTATTAATAATTGAGCATGTTAATAAAATCTTATACGAAATGCTAAATACGTTATTCTGTATAGATGTTTGCATACTATTAGGCGATTTGTTATATCTTATCTCTTAAGTTTGCATACTTTTAGGAGTTTTCCTTAAACTATCGCCCATCGTTTTAGTGAATTTTTTAAAATGCTAACGATGATGCTACAGTTTACGGTAAATGACAGCTACTTGCATCTCTCAATAACAAAAAGAATCATGGACAATGTGATTTTTTCTTATTTTCTTCTGTTTCCCTCCCTTCAACGAACCGTAAATTTGTAAATCTCTCCCACAGCTGCGACCAACAGGTTTTGGTAAAGAACTAGCATCTTATAGAATTGAGTCACAATCAAAAGAAAGGACGCGGAAACGATGCATGATAGCTTTCTCCCTTCCGCCCTGTGTACAATCGTTTTTTTGTTCGAGGGTATGCGTGCTTGACGACTAAATTACATGCAGCTGTGGCTTTTTCGTCCTCAAGTGCTCTCAGCTACAGCTTTAACTGTGTGCTCAGCGCTGTTCAGCGGAAGCTGCTTTTGTTGCTTCCAGACAGTGAGCAATTGGGAGATAGTATGTCGCATGGAGCTGTTGCTTTTTTTGTTAGCCTGGCCTGTTTGTTGCAGAACACCAGAATGCAGGATAACACCAACAAAAAGCGAACTTCAAGCCTTATAGTAAATGGGGAAAACACAAAGGATTTAAAAAGCTTCGCATACAGAAAGTTCCGTGAGTGTATGTCGAGAATGACAAATGCTTTTTGACTGTTGCGTTTATTAACTGGCAGTTTGCATCGAAATTGAAATTAATCGTACCTTCAAAAACAAATTCAATTACAATGTAATTTTTTTGTATGTACAAGGAACGGTATGTACTGGGCGTAACACCGGGCAAGGTGCACTAGAGTTACGAGTAAAAGCACAAATATCTCAAATCCATCAATTCAAACAAGTCGGTAGGAAACAGGCTCGCTTGATCAATCATCCACCGACGGGTATCATTTATTCAAATTTCTACCATTTATCCTTCAAATCAGCAGACGCCGATCGGTTCGCGTTGCAAGCGAACGGGAAGGGCAGGGAGGAACAAAAAACGAACACGAAAACTTTGCACCGGAAATGATGGTAAGCAGCGAGCGGAAATGAGTGTGGAAATTTTCTGCCTGAACGAAATCAATTTATTTGCTCTTTTCCCAGTTCCGTTAAGTTTGCCGCACCAGCTGAGCCGTGCTAATCTACCATCCATCTTGCCTGCATCCTTTGGTGGTTTCTGTTCCATTCAGACTCACACACCCACACACACACACATACACATACACACACACACACATGGTCCGATAAAGCAAATGCTTATCAAGCCATCAGTATCGGGGCAGGGTTTTTTTGGCGTTGCAGCACAATTTTCTCACATTGACGTGTGATTTCCCCCTGCCGTACGGTTCCGAGCGCGATTCCGTTTCTTAATCGACAAAAAAGTGGGAAAAGTTGGAACCATTAGCGATGGTGGTTCGAAGTGCAGCGAGGGAAGTGCCGCGGGTTTGACAGCGAGCCAACACAGCCGCGTCGGTAACGAGCGAACGCTCGATGTACGGTACACACCTGCATGGTCTGCAGTTGCGATTGCATGCATCCATTTCATTTCCTTCATTAACAGTGCACATCGTCGTTTGAAGTTTGTATGTGTGTGTTAGTATTGGCATTTTCACATTATCAGAATGGTGGAAGTGCTTTCGGAGTATACGGGAAGGATGGGTTTCCTTACAAATGCGAACGGTGAAACTGATTATGCTGTGATAAGAGGGCAGTCTTTGGGCTACGTTTGGAATTGCATGAACATTATGTTGGCGTAGTCTTTTGAAAGTGTCTTAATACACTACATCAAATAGGACCTGAATGAAAGAAACCGGATATTTTTAATTTTAGAGATGTTGTCTTAGAATAAAGATGCCTTCTGAACAGAAAAAGCTCCTCAAAATTAAATTTGCTTTTTCAAGAGTGATGACACTGTACGGTTGAAGATAGTATTTAAAATAAAAGATGATAGACCTGTTCGCTTGGAATCCGATCACTTACTACAGGCCGTAAAATTTCAATTTTATACAATTTTCGACACAGACAATGGATTTTGGCATCAAATGAAATGTATTTTATTGACATTTCATTGAAAAAAATAAAAATAATAATGAAATGTACATGCCCATGTACAGATCAATGAAATGACTTATCCTTCGATGCCTCTCATTAGATTCCGCACAACCGATATATCGTCTTATTTAGCGTTTTGCTCGAGTAGTGTGCAATTTGTAATGATCTTTTAGTAGTTTTCGCAGTTGTTTTTTTTTTTTCAATTTTTGTTAAATTAGTGCATTTTTACTTCAGGTCAAAATCCAGGACTACTATAATGCTGTACATAGCTTTACCATGTTGACTCTTCCCAACTGTAATGACAGCCGGTCAGTTCTTTACTGAGCCACGGGCCCTAGATATTAGGTAAAGTTCATTTGTGAAGGCATATTATTACTTTTTATTATCTATGTATTACCAAAACATTCCGATTTGACCGTATTTATATTCATGAAGGTAGTATTCATTAGAAATGTGTGAGTTAGTTGTTTCATTGGTAATGCAAGTCCATGTATTGTGTCTTTACCTGCTAATGACTTTTGATTACTTCAATTTGCCGTCAAATTTCTCAGAAAAATAGTGTTTATGACATTGGAGATATTGGATCATGCTTTCATAATATGATATGTTTAACCAGAAACCTCAATTTTAAAGAAGTTTTGAATTTTCTCTTTCATGTAGGACGTTCCTAGTATTTGTGCAACTTTTTTATTCAACACTGTAATTCTAACGTAAATAACCATTGAACACAAGCACGTGCATATAAAAACTGTTGCCAGATTATATAGTGTGCTTCAATATCTGCACAGTATCTGCACAGGACTTCATTTAATTGGAAATTTTTAGGTGAGGGTAAAACATATTTATGTGAGAAAAGGATCTTGTTATAAAAAGAACTATATACAATTAAATAGGCTTTATCAAAATGAAAGGAGCTGTTTGGTTGAATTGAAAAGCTCTTTGAGATTTAAGATGCTTTTTTGTATTAAATGATTCTTTTCCATGGTGTTCAAGATCAACCTTTATCATTTCTTTATCTTTTCCAGAATTATTCGTTCTACTCTTACAGCTTATAAAAACTGTTTGCGGTTGAAGATATTTTTCGTGGTAAGTTTGAAGATGTTCTCCAAGTGCTGATAAACTATTTGAGGTTAACGTAGCTGTTTCAGATTTAATTTATCTTGGAGGCGGTGAACAAGGGGCTTTTCAAGTCAATTTCGAATTTAAACATTGTTTTTCACCACGTGAAACAAGTTATTCCGCATCGCTCTGATATTTCATTGTCATCATAATAATTTTAAATTTCCTCAGTATGATTCTCAACACTTCACCAGTCAACGGGTGATGAAATTCGGCTTCAAACCTCTATTCAAAAACGATGGTAGCAGCCCGTGGAAGTGTTCAATATCATGCTGAAGTAATAAAAAACATATTGTGATGGAAATGAAATGTTCGATTGATGTGGCACAACATTTTGCACGCAGTGATTCACAATGTTTACATTCGAGACTGACTTGGAAAACCCTGTAACAGTTGTTGAGGCAGTGAAACGCTCTTTTAATTACAATGTATTCTGTGAGCGTACGACTAATTCCTAAGAACAAATATGAACTATGGGAATCATAATGGTCTTCAAGATTCTAGCTCTTTGTGGTGAAAGAAGCGCTATCAAAATCAGGATAGCACTTTATACAACTCTTTCAAATCATGAGACACATAAGATATTGGTTTGTGTGATGTGTTTGTCGTGCAAAATGCTTTTTGTAAGAAATACAGTGAAACATTTTAAGAGGAATGTGAATATGATTAATGCCTGCCGAATTCAACCTGCACGATCAAGCAAAACTAATACCATCGCCGAATTGCTCCATACTCAAACTCAAAAATTAGCTTAACGCATCGCCGAAACCACGACAGCGGACCACCAAAGCTTTCTACCCCGGATCATCGAAACACGCAATCATACCGGGCTGCGCTCGGAAACTCCTGTCGGAAATGAAACAATCTTTCCCATCCGAAACAGGGAATAACAAAAAAAAACAACCCCGTGCACAAAAACACACATGATGTACATAACAACAGGTTATCGAAAGGCGGTGAGGTTGCAGTTTTGTATTGGTTGAATGGTTCCCGCGAGCTAGGGCCGCGAAACCCTAGCGTACACGTTATTGGCACGAGAGCTCAAGACTGCTGCAGTTTTGCGAATGTTTCAACTCATCGTCCGTTTTTTTCTCAGTCCCGTTGGGTTGGATGGTTGATGTGTTTTTTTGTTGTTGTTGTTGCTTCCTTTACTTCACCACCGCACGAGGTGAACCGCGGCCAGAACCCATCATTAGTTGCGGGTGTGCGTGGCAGGCAGTGTGTGGCCGCTGCCGCTTGTTTTATAGCTTTCTTTTTGCCTCAAAGTCCTTGGTCCTCCCTCAGCTGCGGAGAGATGCGGTACTTGTACTCTGCAGCGCATTCGTTGTTTTGCGTACCGCATCGTAAAGGGAGGAGAGGATGAGGTAGTACCTGGCGATGGGCGATACTTCTGTTCCACCCCGCCCACACCCGGTCGAGTGCTGCTGGACGCGCGTGTTATTGAATTTCCTTTCCAATTTCCACACATCATAAATTTCAATTAATAGCGTCTGCATAGGGCAGCACATTTTGCCGCAACATCGTTGACCCAGTGTGCGAAGGTGCCCTTTTGTACCCCTCTCTCCAATTCCCCCACCACCCCTTTTGACCCAGGTGAGACGGTGGGTTGTTGTCGAAAGGACTAATCACCGGAGGGGTCCTTCATTGGCGTGTAAGTGGAGAAGTTCTCGTTACACGCTACAACCTCCCCCGGTTCGTCGCCTGGTGCAGAAACGAGCGGCACGAAGTCTGCTTTTTCGCATCGAACAAACGCTTGTTACAGAGAGGGTAAAGCACACACCCATACACGCAAAAAACGGAACCAAAATCGTGCCAAATTGGAAGATTGAGCACTGTGGCTGGAAATGGATGGAGCAGGTGGAGAGAAATTCTTCTAAAAAGTGCCAATAAACTACTCCACAAAAACCCTTTGGAACGTGTCGCATTTGTGGCACACCATTCACGTTAACAGTGTCCGATAGACTGCGCACAGAACCGAACAGCGCAGTAAAGAGGGCATTCAATCAATTTTATGTCGCAGAGGTAAATAGATTGTGTTCCGTTTCGATAGCACTTACGTTAACTGGAATGCTTGTCAAGCAATCGTTCTATGGGCAACTGGTCTCAATGACTGTCATAACCTAACGATGTCCAAACACATGGTGGTACCGAAACCTGATTCAGCATCAAGCAGGGCTTTTGAAGGACACATTATTTAACGAAGAAAAAAATGCAAAATTAAATAAACACTTCAAAACACGTCCCCTGAAATGGACTTCCCTATTCATGGCTCACATTAAATAGGCAAATTAAATCGCTATTGATTATTTATGAACCTTTTCATGCGACACGGCGTCAAGGATGGATTGATCAATACTTTTTCGTGTACAGTTGATTGGCTATAATTATTTAAATAAAAAAGAAACCAAACGAAGCAGCTATGTCCCCTTGGAGAAGAAAGGAAGAGACAAAAATATATTCTACAACATAGCCAAAATTTGCCAACGTGCAAGTAGTATGACGCCAGCACCGCCAGAACCTCCGTTCGTTTCCCGTTTCTGTCCCAAAACCTTGTGGCTCTATAGTGTCGTGAACCTTTCCTGGCTGGCTCACGTGAGGGCTGGAACGTTTCCCACCCCAGCAAAAAGTCATTCCAACATCCTTAGGTGACTCGACACCTTCCCCAATGTGTATGTGTGTGTGAGTCCAGGTCTATAAACATCCGGACACTATCCGTACGTCTGTCTCGTGGTTTCGTTCGGCCCTTCTCTCTTTTTTTTGGCACCGAATGCTTCCCATCTCGTGCCACAGGGGCTAGGAATAACCGACAAGGGATATGATAAATTTGTTGGCGGCAGGTGCCCGCGTTTTTGCACAACACGAGCCTGGGTGTTGACACACCTGTCAGTGGAGTGTATTTTATTTCATTTTTTTAGTTGAAGCATCAGCTCCAGCCAACCCCTTTTTTGCGCCACCGCTGCGATGCCACGTCCGCCAAATGACGTGACCTAACAGAAGCTCTCGCCCAGTCGGAGGGGTTGGGAGGCGATGGGAATGTTTTGCGGGCCGCGAACATTATCTAGCACAGATAATTTGCAGACATCGGCTCGGATCTGTGTCAACTGTGGCGGTTGTCGTGGGATCGTTTCGATGGCACCGATTTAGAGGAACAACGCCGCCCCTGGTGTAGAGCTTTTAGAGAAAAAGATTTCGGGCAAACACCATGTGTTTGGAAATAATGCAGAAGTTGAGGTGCGTTTTAAATAATTAAAGAAGCAATTTTTGTGCAAAACTGTTTAATTTTTAGCATACTTATTGTCGACTTTTCTAGAGTGAACCCAAATTGGCACTCCTACTTGCGGTGACACGCGTTCTACTATTTTTACAATGTTGCCGTGTCTGCGTGTAATAGATAGTGGCCGCAGCATATTGCCCTACCGGCCACTCACACACTCACACCGGTTTACGCCATAAATTGTATTGTGGTTTCTAATTGTCCTGCCCTCTCATTTTTTTGTACGTAAGGTAAAACACCTTTCGGAAGCCCTACCGGCGGACCGCTTGAAACCCGCATTCGCCTAACCTCAAAACCCCACACAGCCGGCAAAGCTGCTGCGTGCGTGGTACCAAACGCAACGGAACGCAAACGCTACCATGAGTGTGACATATGGCATTAGTGCACGTCTATATTTGCGAAGGTACTCCAAGTACATGCGACAGTATGCAGAGTTGGTTTTAGCACATCGCACCGACCGAAAAAAGGGACTCCCATAAACTGGTATGAAATGCTACTGTAGTAGGGTTAAAAAAAAACTCACATACACACTCCAAAGTGGGAAGTAAACTAGACAGCCCAGAGTAGCTACACCGGTGCTACAGCTAGACGCAAGAATTTGTATATCTGTGTGTGTGTGCGTTTGTGTTACGAAATATTTATGGAAAAATCGATGCTACCAGGCGCTGTGTGCCAGCGTTTGTGTGCGCTTCTGATTCAACATCAACCAAAAAGGAGTTTTTCCGGACGGGCAAAATTACTCCCGCCCGTTACGCAAGAAGTCGGCTGCCAACAGCCACCGAAAAGAAAAAAAAAACAACAACAAGGCACCATGAAAAGTCCCCAAACGGCACTACCGACCGGCACTGGCTGCGCTGACGTGCGTAAGCTGATCCGGTGCCGGTGTCGCGTATGCGTTGAGTGCGATGAGGTTCGTTTTTGCTCCTTTGCGTTTGCCTTTGCGTTTGTGTGTCAGATGTCACCAGTCGATTCCACCGTGGGCGATAATAATATGACTAAGGCTGACGTTTTTTCGTGGGCTGTCGTCTCTACCACAGCTAACAAAACGCGTGACCACATCTCGTTGTGCCTGCAGTTGAAAGTGTGTACACGCAATGGCGGAAAAGTGCCACCTCACCGCGTGCAAAGGTGATGAACGTTTGGGAAACGGAATGGGGAAAAAATGATGAGAGCCAAATGAGTACTTGGCATTGAAGGCCAAATGAGTTTGTTGTGTGAACTGTGTTTTGAAAAGAGCTTAAAGTCACCAAATTCCTAATGTGTCTCATATCCAATAATTTTATTGACAATCAATTAATGAGTTATGCTTTGAACAGTCTTGAAGGCAACAACGTTAATGAGGTACCGAGGTACAATATATCATCTATCCTTAGAGATAAATCCTTAAATTTGAAAAATACTGACTGCTATAAGGAACCAATATCAGTTATATTAAAGTGAGAATTAATGCGGTCGCCAAAGCTTGTTTATTTCATGTGTTTGGGTCAACTCATAAATCTTTGAAGAAAGCGTGACATAAAATATGTTTATTATTCTGCATTATTTTATTAATTTTGTGTAGCTCATATGTGATTTTGAAAACAATCAGAACTAGATTATCTAACAAAGAATAGATAAAAATAGATCATATTCTTAGAAGTGAAGTCACAGAATAGTTCTTTTTATGTAATCTTCTTCTTCTGTATTGTTGGGAACGGTTTAGGGATTAATGATATACCGATTCCTAGAACTGTCGTCCTTTTATTATTTAAGGTTGACCTAAAACATTAGACCTGATCGTGAACGAAAGTCGATAACTTTTACCCGATTGGATAATATGCTCGAATCTACGGAAAGGATATGTTTTACACCGTTGGGTAATTTTCTATAACGGTTGATAGCTTTTTCCGATTCGAGTGGAAACTCAGTGGCGAATCAACAAAAGAAATTACCCTAGACAGTACCGAACTGTAGGCTATCTAGGTGGAGCGGGAAAATGATGGTTCAGCAAAGGTGCCTTTGGTGACCACCAGCCTCAGTCAACATACAATGCAATAATATTATTTCATGAAAATTATAAAATATGTATTTGACGATAGCAGAGTAATTGAAGTGAATTTGAGTTAATGACCAAAAATAATCATTGTGTGACCCGATTTGCACAAGGATCAGGGCTAGTAATGTGTGAGTCCGGACCCGGACCTTTCCGAAGCCATCCGTAAGCGATCCGGTCTCTTTCAGGTCGGCCAGCAGTAGCTTCTATAGGTGCTACAATTACAGTAGATGCGTTCACACACCACACATCGTTTTTCGATAAAAGTATCTTTATTTTAAAAAATAGTTAAAAAAATACGGGTTCTTGTTGCAAGAAATGCACATGAGCTTGGGATTGGGAGCATTCGAAAAAATATGTTAATTCACGGAAAACAAGGAACAGGTTTTCCCCATTACACGCTTTTATTGTGGACCGGAGGCAATAGTGTATCTCTAATATAAGCGTTAGTCGAATTTCGAGGTTTTCAATCAAATAATAGCTTATTTTTGTATAAGTTTGCTAAAGGTGGTTCAATTTAGGTACTAAATTAGTGAATTTATCTGATTTCAACTGAATGTTTGAATGAACAATTTTGTACATGTAAAAATTTTATTTTTTATAATTGGACCGGAATGGAATTTATTTGTAATTTGCTGCAAGATTTATTTCAAAAGATTGCAAGCAAAAATTTTCATCATCTATCCAGCGATTGATAACTTGGATAGCTCTAAAAAGATTCGCCTAAGGCTTCCTAGACTTCTCCTACTTTAGTGAAAAAAAATGTTTTACTGATATTTTCAAGCAGAATATGGGATATTAAAACGCGGCTATACAGAAAGGCCCTCTGATGTACAGATTTGGAGGCACGCGACTTATTCTAAATTTGTTCGAAATTTTACAGCTCTTTTTGATCAATCAGTTCTACTGATTGACAAAACAATTGTCTTAGAAAAATAAGTTATTTTTTGGTTTCTAAACAAAAGTGCTGTTTAGTCGACAAAGAGAAGCGAATAAGCTAAATGTGCTCTAAGTCTAGAGATTTTTGTTGTCCATATAAGAGACCTTATATTATATAAAATCCTTAGCTTCAATCTGAAGACCTTGTACAACAAATAATTGCTTTTCGTCCAGTTCCTTGAGAATTGGCATTTGAAGGTTGGTCTTGTAAGAATAATATCAAACGTTTTAACGATGCAACTATGTCCTAGATACAACAGCTCGTTGAACTAAGCTTTTGAACTGTAACAAAGATGATGATCGTATGGCGTCGTGCCAACGGTTCACTATTATACCCCGCTGATCGTATGTTCAAATATCTGCAATTACACAACCCTCTTAATTTTTAAACATTATCATCGCGAAACAACTAATAATCGTTCTATTTCTGAGCAATAGTGTTAGGAAGTTGTTGTGTTTAATTGTAATGTAAAATTAAAAAATGCTGTTAAAAATCTCCCCATTGGCACACATTTGCTTGATCAATTATCTTCTACTCACGCGATAATTACCTTTTCTGTTAACGTTATCCGAAATATGAAGCACAACAGTTGAGTAGAGAATATTCCATCGCTTCACCGCATCAGGTCATGCTTCAAATTGAGGAAGGGGTGTTGTTGTGGGTAAGTAGTGGTGCAGAGGTGGAAGGGAGCCACACTAAGAAGGTTCTGACATCATTGGAAGCTAATTAACAACAACGTACGAGACACGACACTTTATCATTTTTTCCCCGCTGGCTCGCACTGATTGCTTGCACCACTTTCACTCACAGCAAACAGAACACAACAACGGAGCTGCTGCTTCCTCTTTTTTATTTAAATACCTTCACGCTACCCTCTTTTCACCGGCTGCCAATTTTTGCCTTCACGTTCAAATAGCACCACACACAGACACTCTGCGCGCTCGACAACAAGGGAAAGGTGCAATCATATTATTTTATTTCCACACACTATCGCACACAGGGGTTTGAGAACCGCTTGACACTTGCCGCTGGCTAATCGATTTGCAACACCGTACCATTTCGCACACTCTAGGATAGGATCACATCATAAGCCAGCACACACACACTACCGCACACGAACTGCCACTTGTTTAGTTTTGCAATATTGCACTGCCATTACATTTCACTATCGCGATCATTCAACACAACATTCACCATTTGTGCGAAACGCGTATCTGCAACTGCACAGAAATGGATGAGATTTATTATCAGTGGGAATGGGGGGAGCCACAATTTAATATCAATCGCGATACGGGCTGACGTCTTCTTCCTGTGCCTCCTCCCCCCTGAGAAACACACAATTGCACACGTTGAATATTTAAACGAGACGGAGAGCGCAAGGATCCGAACTGCTGCACATAACAGCTGACGTAAAATACTGCTCTCCCGGAAAACTCCCCTCGGAAGCTGCAAAGAATTCTGCAATGAAATTCCCCACACAGTGTACGTGACGGTGGTGATGGTGGTGGTTGATGAATAAATAAGGAGTGAAAGGGGTATTTCCTTGCTGCATTGCACACCCTTGAAAACTGCAGCTCTTCGGCACAGCATCATCGATGCTGAAGGCGAAAGCGATAGCCTAGAAGATAACGGTGTGCATCCTGTTCACACGAGTGCGCTTATCATCGCACCGAATTCATCGCTTGATTGAAGCGCGGCAACGGAAGCGAAGAAGGAAGTGAAAATTGCAATAGAAAACAGAACAATCGGAGATGTCCGCCCAGCCCACCTCCTTGTAGCAGCGCTGCCTTTCCGTTGTTCTTCTTGCTCGCTCGCTAATCGACGTTGTGTCCTCACGTTTGTTGGGACGTTACGGGCCTTCACAGTTTCTCCCCACAGTCTTGTTTCACTTTCTGGCTCATTGACACAGTTTTTGCACGCTCCCGGGGTATGCAGTTTGCCGTCGTCTGCAAGATTCCGGGGTCTGTTCGTAACCTTTAGGAGAAAAAAACATCTTCCACTCCACACAAAGGCACAAGGCGCGTCAGCAGAAATTCGACGTCCCTGAACCGGATGCTGCTGCTGTTGCTGCTGTTGCTGCCACACCACACCGACACACTGGCTTGACTAACACACACACACGCATACAGACACAAACACAAAAGGATGTTGCTCGGTGTTCCTTGCTGCCTGGCCTTGAGATGCATCGCTTTTCCGAGCGCTGGAAAAAACGGTGTCATCCCGCGCACAGCTCTCGCAGCGGAGCGACGACGGAGCAGAACGCCTCCTCCGTGACCTCTAGCACAAACAAGGTGAGCATGGTGCGTGCGTGCGTGTCTCTGTGTCTAATTATACTATCCAAACCTCCGAACGGGTGTTAACTGGGTTGGAGAGATCAAAGCGATGGAACCATCCGGTGGTACATCAAACGAAGCTTCCTCACCGGGGCGGAAAATGGTTTGGTTTGGTTGGGTTGAGTTGACGGTCTAAAGATCCCGTGCGCCATTCGGCAGAACATGTGTGTCCCGAGCAACGTGTCACGGACACGTTGTGAGCTTACCAGGACCAAAAGATGGTAAACAATGCAAGGTAATAATGCGTAATGCGTGAAACTGGTGTACTGAACTGTGCGTGTACGTCATCGTTTTGCCCCCCCCCCCTTTTAACGGGCACGTCATTTGTCATTTGCAAAGCAAGGCCAGGCAATAAGAGAACCAAAAAAAAAAGACACACACACAACAAACTCGCTGCTCGCAAACTAATCCGGACGACCCGTGTGCTGACGTTCAACTTTCCACACTAAACATGTCAGTTTTTCATGACGCGTTGCCGTCTCCGAGGACTCCCAAAACGCACGCTCTCACCCACTCTCGATACCGCTCGCGCTCTCACATTGCTTGCCGCTCGCAAGGATTTGTGTATCTTCTGGCCTGTGTCATCCGTGGGTATTCGCATGTTTCGATAGATAAACTGCCAGAAAAAAACACTCACACACACGCACAAGACACACGAGAACTGTCAAAAAACCCGTCCCGTTCGAAACGCCTGCGCCCTGTACGTATCGCTCAGCCACCCTCTCTTGCTCCGTTTTGGGGGAGAATGGGAAAAAACGTACGACCCGTTACGTACGAGCTTTTCCTCTGGTGTTTCACTCGCTGGAAAAAGCCTGCTCCGGAGCGTACTCTTTCGCTCTCCCTTTCTCTTTGATGCTCTCTTCGGGAAAGCTGCGTTTGGATGGCTGCTCATGACGTTTTGAAGCGCTGTGGACCGAGCATGCACGCTGGCATACAGCCAGCCAGGCAGGCAGGCAGGTCAGAGTCGGTCCCATCTTAGCGCCCGTGACTGCTTCCTTCACATTAAAGCTTATTAAAGCAAAGCACGATACCGTCACACCGAAGGGCATTGTATGAGACCGAGCTGCAACTGTATCAAAATTTAAGTAATGATTATTGGATCGGTTTAGATTACCGGGCGGGCGCTGGTGCGTGCGTAGGAGGGTTGTATTGTAGGTTTACCGTGAAAAATCGTTACACTAAATCTTGGCCTAATGCTCGCACGTGAATCCTCAGAGACAGGGAGAACAACGCGCGAAGCATGTAATCTAAATTAAGCCTCAAAAGGAACCTTGTTCAGTGTGGTTCGTGTTACTTTGTGGTGAGAAAGGCTAGGATTACATCTTTACAGGTACAAGGTAGTGAAGTTGAAGCAGTAATACATTATTCGAATCTGTGGTATAAACATGAACCAATTAGGAGGCTTTATTGAAGATTATAGGACAATGTTCTTCAAGATTTGGGCATTAAAGTTTGATTTTATTGAAAGAAGTCTGCTTGAAGATCCAATATGTTGCTATCCAATGAAGTGTAGCAAGTGCACCTCAGATACTCATCATCTCTGTACAATTGATTCTATCAAAAGTTGAGTTTAATAAATAAACTCTTCTTCAAACTAGCCTTTAATGTAATCTTCAGTGTCTTAAAATTCTATAACACATAGTTACAGCTAGGACCTTAATAGCTTAAAAGTCAATCCTATGAATCAATAACACAGATCTAAAAGTAATTTGATCTCAAGATTTAGGTTTTTTTAGGTCTGAACTATATGACCAGAGATTCTTATGCTATAAAGTAAAGTATTCATATATTCTTGGAATCGTATCCTCGTTATTTCATTTGATTCACTAATTTATTGTAGCACTTCAACCTTTGCACAGCATCTTTGATTTTGTGGATTCCTCAAAATAACTAGAAAGAGCACTGGGTGGACTGTGGCACTGATTTTGGTAGTCTGGACGGCAGACGATTTTTATTGAGATTGGTAGAGAGAATTGATTTCTGAGCATTTTCGATTATCGGTAGATCTCCCCGACTATCACACAAAGATTTGGCAGAATACACTTGAAAAAAGACCTGTAGTAATTTCTGGAGCTTCGAATCACCTACCCAAGAGCTCTAGATTTTTATTCGAGTGAGAATCAAGACAGTACATTCAAAGGTGCTGCAATGTATCTTACACCTATTCGCAAATAGGACAAAATTCTTTTATCCCAAAATTCAAACTTCCTATTTATTAAACCTATTTAGATGGCATACTTTTCCAAAGCTTAAAATCAAAACCATCGAGCTAGAAGGACTTGGTAGGTACATCAACTCTAGTCACAGCATTAGACTCTTCAATACGCTGCTATGTGTCACAAAGAGGACCAAACATTCGCATGGCACATCGAAAAAGCTCAGTACGTAATTTGCTTGATACAATATTATTCTATATAAAATCTCATGTCTACAGTCAAGGCTCAAATAGGACTTTTACTGCCTCAAACATTATAAGCGCGCTATTTCACTACGTAATGTCCTGTTTGAATTAATGTCCATGAGATTTTAAAAATCAAAGCTCAAAGATGGTGGTTTACTCTACGATTTGAATAATCGCAACATTCCCCGTCAAAGAACCACCAAAGTTGACACATTGAATTCATCAGACGTAGGTAGCTTGCTTACCTTCGCAAACATGCCTTCGTTTGCCGTCACATCCTGGTGCTAATCAATTTACACGCCGATAAGTCAAGCGGGTGATGAAAATCGCCCTTTTCCCGCCCATAGCCACCGGACCCCTGCATGCAGCTCCACGACACACGACGGGCGAGACAAATGTCTTCCAATCATCGCAGATCGATCGAATAAATAAAGCCAAATTCATGCAAATGCGGCGCGAAAACCGTTCATCACGGCTCGCTGATTTCTGGAACCGGGCAAACGATAACAACAAACATAGCTAGAGGGGCAAAAGGAAGAGAGATAGAGAGAAAGAGAGAGAGAGAGCAGGCGTACACATCCTTGATTAAATTTCATCACGTTTTATCACACGGTTGTGCGGTAGCGCTTCGGCCCAACGGAGAAGAGATCACTGTGCACACCCCACCCGGTACAAGGCCGAATTAATCCTTCCGAAATGATGGGGCTCATTTGGGGCCGGCGTGACGCATTGGACCGGCGTTACAATCGCGGAGTTTTGTTTCGTTCGACCCGGCCCTGATCAATCATCGCACGTACATCCGGTAGAACACGTCGCTGCCGGGCGTATGGTAGTGTCTGCCTATTTTCCGGCAGGTTTCCGCTTCCTCTGGCTCGCTGGATCGTCATATGGAAAGCGGAACAATTTTCCCATAATGGTGTTCGTTCCGTTTCGCTCTTCCGCCGCCTGACTCCGTAATGGGTGTTGCGGCGCTCATTCTAGGGAATTGAGGGCTGGGATGGTCCAAGGGGCGAACAGTCCAAAATCGTCCAAACACAACCACGGATGGTCTTTCACTGCACAAGCTTTTAGCACTGTCCCACCACTCCGGCGCCCCCTTGTTGCGGAGGTGATGGTAAAAGTTGTGTGTGTCCTAATTTTGCACAGTTTCTCGCTTCTCGTTCTTGTGCCCGGCGGCCGTTGTAGCGAACGGAAACGGATGTAGCAGCCTATGGACATCTCTCTTCCAGGGTAGATTGGGTGGAAAAGTCACAAGAGGACAAAAAAAAAAAGGATTGCAATAGAGGCATTTCAACTCCAAAATGGAAAAAAATGGAAAGAATCCAAAACGTACTGAGATAGGATCGTTGTACCGAAAATGAAAATTCGTATGCAGGGCACGACTATGATGTTGAACTTTCGTAGGCTCTCAATGCCCCATACGCGAAGCCACAGAGCCACAGAGTCCCAGGACTGCTACTCCCACTGGTTTATGTATCGTTCTTCGTTTTCATTTTTCTTGTGAAAAACGATCATTCCCTTCCGTTGCGACCTTGCCAGCAGTTTCCATGCCCAATGGCGGCAGACGACAGCATTTGGCCAAAAAAAAAAAAAGAGTTGGTGGTAGAAAAGCGGATGCTTCAGAACGATATAAGTTCTACAAAAAAAAAAATGGAAGAAAAGATGCATCGGACAATCTGTCGTGCAGTGGTAGTAGTAGTAGTAGTAGTAGTATGCCACATGCCACAGTACTGTAGCGGTCCCGGAATCGATCGAATCTTCCGATGGTGGCCGCTTTGATTTCGTACTGTATCGTCAGGGCATAGCACC
Organism: Anopheles quadriannulatus; assembly: GCA_000349065.1. Lineage (NCBI taxonomy): Eukaryota > Metazoa > Arthropoda > Insecta > Diptera > Culicidae > Anopheles > Anopheles quadriannulatus. The sequence continues at coordinate 899,763 of KB668099.1, read as the reverse complement.
GCGTAAGGAGAGCTAATTTATATGCTCCATCTTTGGGGGCTTTTAGTTCTCTGGTGGTTTTCTAATTTATTTTCATTTTTTTGTGGACATTGCTATACGTACGATAGTTTGCATGTTTCTGATTGCTCGGAATGGTGTCCTACTGCTAGCAAAGATCGAAATCCTGTGGGAGTTCCTATCGGAGACTTCGATTGGAGGTTGATTTTGAAATAGAACTAGAGAAGGAATCTCGGGGTAGTTTGCTAGTTGTGAAATTGGCTAATCGTGGCCATGACAAACATGGCTTTTAGCAAATTTTCATTGCGTTTTGGCATTCTCCATCCCGTACTATTACGAAATGTGATAAGGCATCATTTGAGGGATTCGATTAGGAGGAGGTATTTCCCACACCCACAAACTAATTAGTGTTCAATAGTTTTAGTGGCATCAGTTGCAAAATTCTGGATCATTCTGAGGCAAAAAGCAGAATAAGTTCTTTCACCTTATATCCTAAGTACTTTACGTGCCTCACTTATGTTCAAACGAATATAAAAGCTCGAAGCACGGCTATTCATCATCAGAATCAGATACATGATTAGATATGAATCCCGTGATTTAGTACTCATATACTAAACGTCCGGTCTCGTGGTACAGTTGTCAAATCGTACGGCTTAATAACATGCCCGTCATGGGTTCAAGCTCCAAATGGTCCGTGTCCTCATGCGTAGGACTGACTATCCAACTTTGACACTGTCCAATCAATAAGACACTGAAAGCCAAGCCCCACTAGTGGTACATTCAGGCCTTGACCGACAACGGTTGTTGTGCCATAAAAGAAGAATAAGAAGAAGATACTGAGCGTCAAAAATCGTATCCGCAGAGATGGATTTCACCTTTCATACATGTACATACATTTTATAAGAACTATAGGATTTTTTTTATCAGTCCCTGTTTTGTATTCCAATGATGATTAAACTGACGCGCAACTAACTATCCACAGGCGAGACTAACTTTCGTGCTGAATGGGTAATTCAAACAAACCACAGATAGCCAAGCAGATGTCACTGGCTAAGGCAGGTCTAGAACACATTGAGTTGTTGCGCCGAAGAAGAAAGAACAGGAGAAGACATACATGAAAAGCACATCTTACCACTTGCTGATGGAAATAAGATACAAATTGACTATTCGAGCTATGTCGGACTACCGATAAATAATGGGCAAATGGATGTCTCCATCGAGGAAGAAATTTATCAAAAGATTTGAGATTCTATCAGAATCCATTTCAGTTAAATAAAGGCCTTTTGTTGTTTAATTTGGAATATGATGTTGAACGAAATGTTGAACATTATTTAAAAAAAATAAGCCATGAATCAACTGGCAGTAGAGTCTAGGATATGTATTGAGCATCTACAGCCATTGATGGCAAAATAATGGCAATAAAAATGTACTGAATGTCACAGGAACCAAGCTTGTCAAGCGAGCTACCTAAGCTTGGATTAATAAATAAAACTGACTTGCTTTATTGCCAGTCTAGTTCAACCTTAATAACATCAATAGTGCTTAGTTAAACCTTAAGAACCTCTCTGCCTTAAACTTCTTGTAAAGCTCGCGTTTCAAGCTTTTCGAGTTATTCCAAAACTTTGACCTCCCCCTGTTCCATTACGAATTGTGATGAAATACGAAAAATCAAAATCAACCTTGGAGGTTTACAATTCAATGGAATTGAACTCCACAAGCAACCTGACCATTTCACCAAAACAAAGCCCCGTTCCCTTTTTTGGCACGTGGAAAACATGTACCAGCTTATTAGCCAAATCCCAATTAAGAGCTGCGAAAATGTCTTGTTCATTTCCAAACGTAATAGTATTCCACCCACACCCGCACAAAGCTTCGGATCAATCGGTTGAAACAGTAGGAGGACAAAGAACAAAAAACACACAAAAAGGCTTCATAAAAATACGCGAAAGAAAATCGATTCCGTTTGTGGAGCCTTCAAGAAAGCAAAGAAAGAAAAAAACAACTACACAGTAAACCATCAAACGTGGTTCTCTCGCACGGCGCACGCAAAGATCCCCACAACCAGCCGCACGGATAAAAGGTTCACACAATCAAACGGCCAACAACCCCCCGCGGAAGTATACGGAAGACCGTGGCGGAGAGCACATTGCCACAATGCGTCCAG